>VZTJ01001560.1:3110883-3147961 GCA_013397795.1 Orthonyx spaldingii | reverse complement strand
TATATATATATAAATAAATACACCCAGTATAATTTTTTTTTAGAAGAACTTAAAATCTGCGAGACACTCTCTGGTACCAAAGCTCTAAGGCAAGTTCATCTTTAACAACACATCTGTGTGAGACATCATTTTCTGTTTTATTAAATAACATCTATTAACTTAGCTTTATTTTATTTGATGTGGCAAAGAGTGTCTGACCTTTCAAAGCTTTTCACTTGCTGCAGTTTAAGAGAAACATTAGAAATGCCATAAGATACTGCTGCATGGGAAACACCAAGGATTCAAAGAAATTAAACTTGGATGTGAATACAAAAGACAACTCCAATGTCCCCGCTCCTTGCCATTGTATTAGTTTCCTATCAGAAAGCTGACATTCAGAACACTCCAGAAATATGACTGCCCTTTCAGACTCCAAATTCGGATTTATTTCCTTCCCATGCAATGTTTATTTGACCTTGTATTAATGTCAGATGGAAAAATCATGTTGTGATGAAAATGAAATGTGTTATTTGACTTTTTGATTCACATATACAGCACAAATGTCATTAGAAGGAAATGATACTCCAGGTTTGCTGATATTCTACAGCTGTTCTAAATATTCTGGGAGTCCTTTGGAATCTAAAGTTTAGTTGCCATACCAGTTTGGAGTAGATACTTTGCCAGGCAAATGTTAACAAACTATGATAAAATACATAATAATAAATACATTTCCTTCCAAGATCTCCAGATATTGTAGGACAGAATACACTGTTAAATCCCTGCTGGGAAAGATCCCACCAGACACACAGAGGGGCTTATGTGTGGCCCATTCTGGACTCTTTCCTTGAAATTCCTAGAGATTTTAAATCCAATTTATTATTAGAATTCCAGCTTCAGATATTCAATGCTCTAAATGCTCTGCTATATGTAACTGGATTTTTCACATCCTCCTAACCCAGGGAGAAGTATTTCAGTGGAAATATTTATTGCAATCATCACCTTGACTCAGAAGGCTTGCAGTTATCCATTCTGGTTTTCATTTATTATTGCTTAATAATGTATGATACAACATTCCACTGGCATTTTTCACTATATTAATGTTCTCCTCCCAAAATTATGTACTGAAATTCCTGTTAAGGCTACTACATTGTCACATCATTGTTAACCACCAGCATTAAATTCTGATGGAATAAATAAAAATACAATTTTCACAATTGCCATAGAGGAAAAAAAAACCTCCCAGAAACTAATTTAAGTGTTGAATTTGCCAGTTTCATCACTGTGGGAAATAAAATGCTATTCCAGTATTCCTGGTGGTATAGGAACTCCACATTTAAATGGCTGGAGCATAATATTCCAACTTGTTTGGAATTTATAATTACTCCATGAATGGCAATATATTGGATTTTTTTTTTCCCTGCATGTAACCTGAATTTTGAACAGTTTCAAAAGCAAAATGTGCCACTTTAAAATAATTTCTTGCTGCTGCATCTGTTGGTTTTCCAGCTGATTCCTCTCTCTCTCTCTTTGCGGGGTATTTCAGCTGCCCAAAAGACAATAACTTCCACAGAAAACATTTCAGATGCATAGCACAGGAGCTATTCATTGAAATCTCTTATTTTGCTGTTATTTAATGGATAATTTGCAAATGTAAGCTGCTGTGAATTGCACGTTCAAAACCTGTTACTTATTACACTCTGCAGTGCAGGCAGCGCTCAGAAAGTGCTGTGTGAGCCCTTCTTTCCTTAATTTAAATTAACAATTCCAATAATTCATTAAATTATAATAACGACAAACTTACAAAAAATAGTATAAATCCCACTGTAATGTCCAAGTCTGTATAAAAATAAACAGCAAATGACATAAGGTATTTCTGCTGTTGCTGGAAGGGCACCAGGACTTCTCCGAGCACTCGGTGCCCCGCTCTGAGGAGTTTTATTAAAGCCGTGCAGTGGCTGCTGTTCCGTGTTTTGTTGATCAGTCACGATTCCTCCCAGCAAACACATCAGTTATTTATAGGTGAACGTGTGCATGGCACACACAAACTCCTGCCTGACACCTGACAACACAGCTCAGCAGAGGAGAAGCTGTGTGAGAGAGTGCTCAGACCTCAGAACAAACCTGAGCGCTGCAGCTTCTCCAAATCTCTACTCATTACTGATTCCTACGTGGTAAGTGACACTGAAAAGTTCCGATTTTTAGAGTTAAATAGGCCTCCTTTGGTCTTCCTCTGCCTTCACAACACATCAGACATTGGTTCAGGCTGCTGTACATTGCACACAGATAGCATTGTGCAAAAAAACACAAAGGGCAGAAGAGGCACAGAGCTGAGATCTGTCCTTGCCTCTGTGTCTGACAAAACCAGCAAATGCATCCTGCCCACTTATTTAAGCCGAGTCCCACTTTCCCAATGCTCCTGAGACAGGTTAGAAAACTCAAAACTGTCCACCAAACTCAGGGCCAACACCTGCTTCAAGTCTCCCCAAGCAGTCATACCTGGGGAGCTGCTTCCTGTGACATCCAGAAAGGTCTGTGATAGAACACTGCACTCTGTGATTTGGCATCTCAGCTAAGACACTTGGTCTGTTATAGTTTGGTTCGCTAATCCCATGATGTAGAAATAAAATCTACGCAAAAACATGCTCTTGAGACTAAGAATTCACTCAGCTGGAAATCTCCAGGAATGGTGTTTGTGGGAAAGCCATGAAGCTTTTGATTTGCTTCAGTCCTGAGTTCTAGTGCTGGTCTCTTCATCTTCAGGCATTCTGATTTACAACTAATAATTACTCCATCATTAATTTTGAGAATAAAGAACTAAGAGAATAAAGAACAGGTAATTAAAAAAATCTCTGGAGAAGAATAAAATAAAGAGACAGAGTGACGTTAATGAGTGGGAGGCAGAGATACTGAGCTGCTGCAAATTAATATATCCTGAGCAACTGTCTGCTCTCCCTTCCTGGTCTGCAGTTAATAGACAGTTAATCTTCTATAGAGCAAGTTCATTTTCCTTCTGCAATGAACAATTCACTTTGTTTATAGCAATTTCTCCAGCCAACCTTTTCTTCTATCCTTTTATAAAATGACTCCAGTCTCATGTTCATAGTTAAAACACTGCTGCACCAGGGCTGTGACAACTGCAGAACACCTTCCAACAGCTTCAAAACATACCCAGATACAGAGAATATCCACCTCAAAACTTCAGGTACAGAACCTTCAGCGTGGCTACGTGAAATACCATGCTGACAAACTTCAGTTAAAGTGGGCCCAAAATGACAAACTCTTCAGGCTTTGCCCAGAAAGGATGGATAGAATAGAAAGTACTTCAGGAAAAAAAAACCCCAAACAACCAGTAGATAAGGGAACCTGAGACTGCAAATACTTTCTCTTTGTTAACTGCCTTTCCCCTGAAAAATAAGTTAAAAAAAAGTATAATAAAAGAGTAACACATAAATTATTAAAGTGGATATCTTTGAAAGAAGGGAACTTCTAACCTTAAGAGCTTCAGGATCAATTAGAATGGCTCGAGGACCTTGGAACAATGACATCAATTTAATTACAAATACAAAAAGAAAGCCCTGTACTTACAGAGATGCTTACAAAGTTACTCTGAGTCACTAAATGCACAGTAGTGCAAAGTTTATTTAGGAAATAAGACAATGATCATGTAGTAAGAGAAATAATACACAAAGAACTAACAGGATGGGATATCATAATCAACCACAGCATTCTTGGCTAGTTCTTAAAACACAAGAAATCATTCACTGAAGCCAACTTGGGCACAGTCTGCTGTTCAGCAGGGGGGCTGATGGAGGCAGGCTGAAGCCTGGGGCCAGCCTTGACTTTGGAGTGTTTGAGAGCAGCCTTCAGGAGGAGAAGGTAACTCAGAGGGAAACGAGCAACAGCAAATAGAAAAAAGCCCAGCTCTCACGACACGATTCTGGAGGGGGGAATTCTTGCACAAGACAGGGCTCTTATAGCAGAAATGAGTCCTCCTATCCAAACCAATCTTCACTTGGCACTTCTGCCCTATTAGAGCTGGCATTTCACCTTGAGCAGGAACAATGCCATGGTAACAGATGGGAGCAGCGCAGCCGTGAAAAGCCGATGTCTGAGCATCAACTGTTTGTTGAAGACAAGATCCCCAGCCAGCACTGTCAAACGCTGCAGCTCAGAATCTCTCTGTGATGGAGCAGAAACAGCCTCCAGCCACGAGCCACTCCAGCAGAGTGTGACTCCAGCGCCTCAGATTAAGTCACACAGAGGCATTACAGATGAAGGGAGCCTGGTGCCTTCCTTCAGTTCCCACTGTAAAAAGATTTTCCTCAAATAAGCTCAGAACTGCATTGCACAGAGAGAAAGATGAATTTTCTTGTTCTTGGAAAAGGAGGGAAGAATTTAAATGGGACAAAAACATTAAACCATCCCTCAAGTTATTGCTTCACCTTTGCCCTCACCCTCTGTCCCCTCAGAAAGAACCCACCAAGACCCAAACAAATTAAAAACCAGGCAAATGAAATTAGATGAATGGACACTCAAATGGGACAGCTTTCTAGGCTGGTGGAATAAGGAAAAAAAGGACACAAAATATCAAAAATAAAAACAATTTGAAAGTTTTTTGCTACCAGAGCTATACAAAGATCCCACTCAATCTTACCAGTGGACAAGAAATTCCCCAGAGTTACACATAAGCTGGTACAATTCAGCTGTGAAAGGCAAATGCACACCCTTGCAGTGCAATACTGCTGCACTCCCTGTGACACAAGTTATTCATGTTCCAGATGTCCTTGAATTATTTCTGCAGAAAAACAGCGACAGACCAATACTCATGGCAAATGGTGCTCCCTGGTTTTGTGCAGGAGAGGTTGAGTCGTTTTAAAGAGGAAGAAAATGAGGAACAGCTTCCAACCAACAAACACTTGGCAGGTTTGGAAAGCAACCTGTTCCTTTGAACTCCAGGGAGCACTCAGACTCCCAAACTGCACAGCCTTATCCTTGCATTGATAAGAACATGGCTCTTAGAACCAACAAGAGTTAAGACATCCAGGGAGCTTTCATGGGAGTGGATTTTCCTACAGCATCTTGCAGAAAAGCAGCCAGCAAACACAGTTTGTATCCACTGCAGTCCCATGGAAGTTGCTGGCTGCATAAAGTGGGGAATGTGATATCTTCACAGAATGAGGGCCTTGGTTTGCACATCATCTTCCCAAATGCCAGTGGGAATCATGCAGCCCTTGACAGGGTGATGACTGAATAATTTCTACTCTACTTATTGCTTAAGCAACACATTTCAAAAGATAACCTTATTGGACAACCTGACAACATTTTTTATCACCAAATGCAAAACCAAGTTTAGGTGAAACTTTGATTCATTTTTAACCAAAACCTGCAACAGCCTTTCAGCTTTCTATCAGCAGTTATTTTGACCACAAGAACATCCTCCCTCCTCAAAATGCATAACATGAAATTATTTTGATTCCACATCTTTAAATCATAGAATGAATCCACCATTTGTGAAATACATTTCCTCATGACTTTTATATTATTTATATTTTAAACCTCATCATTTAGGTAACCCATATTTCATTTGATCTTTTTTCACACTGGGTTTAGATCAAAAATCCAATTATTTTGATGAGTAACTTAATCATAAAATGAGTTGAGTTGGAAGGGACCTTAAAGATCATCTAGTTCCAACTCCCCTAGCATGAAGAGGGAAACAAATATTCTACAAAAAGTACAAGCAAAAAATTATAATTTTATTGGAAAGAAAAGATGAAAAGGGAGTGAAAATAACTGACTACCAGAAAAGTCATCAAAAATTAAAACAGCTGCATGTTTTGCAAAGATCATCACACGACAAAACACCGATGAAGAGACAGGATGAAGAGAGAAACTCTAAGAAGCAGCAGTGATGTTGTGAATGATACCCTTGACCTTAACCCTGGAGTTACAAGATCAACTATTCCTTGACCATCCATTTTCCAATCAAGCTTGATGATTTGAAGATAAAATGTAGTGTAAAATGTACCTGTAAAACCCCTTGAAGTTCACAAATGATTGTACTTGACACCAGGGGCATTAAACAACCCAAATACCCATTCGTGTTCTTCATGTAACTCATCTCAGTGTCACCAAGGTGGCTTTTGGTTAGGATCACCTTCTCCATAAAAAAATATCTGGAGCTAATCCAAGCTGGACAAAGGCTATGAGATGGACAGAAAAAAGGGCTTTGAAAAATTTGCAGCCACAATGAAGATTTTTCTGGTCGATGGAACAATACAAGTAATAGCCAAAGAGTGCCCCTGGATTTCTCAACAAACCTAAGTTTAAATTCCTGACATCCATCCCTAATCAGTAACTGGCACAGTCCTCTGAGCAAGGAATTCATATCTGATCCAGGCTGCTGAGAACTGTGTGTGCACACCTTGGCAAAGCTGTACCAACAGAAAGCACATTTAATTCCCCCTTTCCTGTGAGACCAACCTGAGAACAGGGTGAGGAAGGAGAATGCATTCCCCAGACAGAAGTTCTCCCCACTGTGTGAGGAGGAGACACCACTTTGCCCCGAGTGCTGTGAGATCTGTCACTGACAGCAGTGCAGGGGAAGTGGCAATGGAGCCATCTGTCCTTGAGAAACACAAAGCTCCCAGGTTTCCCAAAACTTGGAGGTAAAAGCAAATGCAGCATTTTCCCAACAAAAACACACTGTTTTATTTATCTTCCTTCTATTTACACAAACAAAGCAAATCCACTGAAACGCAAATGGGTTCCAACACTGTACCTTCCGTTCATATTTATCCCCATTTTCCTAGATTTCCTGGGCAGTTTCCGCTCACTACTACTCCACTTACTGGTCAAAAACTGGTGCAGTAAAGCAGAGCCAAAATTTTAATTTCTAATTCCATGTTGATCCAGCTCTAAAAGAGCATGTTTCATCATTCAGGGCATGGATGATAAAGTCCATTCACCTATTCCCCTTCCTGTCCCCTGAGTTATCTTTAGCAGCCTATGAGTCAAAAGTGCAAATGCAGCTCCTGCTGATGGACCCAGATGAGCTTTCAGCAGGCTTTGATGTGCCCATGTGGGATGCAGCCCCACATTTGGACAGCAATTCTTCATGTCTAGGAAGGAAAGTGTTAAATCTGAAATTCTCTTGACATAAAAGGGATATTGAGATGAAAGAATAATCAATCTTTCATAAATAATATACATGGGTGGATACATTATATATTCAAAGCTACAGTCAAATGGTTGGGAAGAATGATAATTTATTCTGCTGAATTTCTTCAGAATGAATCCTGGAACAGATCAAACAAAAAAGTTATAAAATAGGAATTACAGGTAATGAAGGGCTCCTTGTTGCACAGGAGATCTTCTAGCTCTTATACATAATTAAAATATATGAGGTCAGGGATAAGCTTAAAGGTGATTATGTCAGGAATCATTTTGTTATTCTTTTATTAAACAATGCTAGACCTATATTTATTTTACCAATACATATATATACAATATGAAATGACTGGGATTGAAATGCATATTTTAAATTAACGTGTTTTGATTAAACACAGAAGTAGCAGAGAACTTTAATATTTGTACCTTGTAGCTGTAGCAGGCTTGCTCTAGATATCTAAATTATTTGTCTTATTGCAAATTCATTCCAGGAAGCAACATTTCCAAGAGGAATCTTTTGGGGAATGATAGATACCATCAAGTTGCCTTTTTTTGCAAAGCTTTTGAGCCATGGTGTCTTGGTGTGCTGAGAATGTGATTAAGCAATGGCTGCTTGGCTGAACAACACTCACTACACTTCAAACACCTCCTTTGCATAGCTTTTGCCAGGAATATTTTTATTATTTGACTACCTGTTTATAATACTTGATGCAGGATAGCTCTGATGTGGTCTGTACCACAAACACAACATAAACCAACACACACATCTTTAACGTTATATTTAATATAAAGTTGGAGCTACAAGCACCCTCACGGGATGGTGAACGCTTGTGTGTTACTCAGCCAAAACGAAAGCATGGGTTGAGATTTGTTTTTAGAACACCTGCTCATCTCCTTTACTTACAATTAATAAACAGCTAAGAAGTTTAGAAACCTGACAGAAGTTTTGAAACCCGACAGAAAAATAACTGCTGAAAGTATAAACCTAATTTCCATGTGAAAGCAAAAGAAAAACACCCAAAAATGAAGGCAAAACTGGAAGAAACTTAAAAAAAAACCCAAAAAACTCCACTCTTTTTTGTCAAAACAGTAAAAAAAAAGTCTTGAAAAAAGTAGGATGCACAGAAGACAGTAGGAACGAAGCTAGGGAGGGAGGATGAGAGGAGATGGACTAAAGAGATGGGGGGAACCTGAGTTCACATCCTCTTATGAACAGCAACTGTCAGGGAAGAGCAGTGATTACTGAGCACGAGTGCTGCAGACAGAGGCAGAAAGGCTGACAATCCTTATCTGGTGGCAGATGTTCAATGGCTTTTGAGAGAACAGAACTGTGATGATTTGTCCCATTCAATTTTGAAGAGAAAACAAAAGGAAGAAAAAAGTTTCTAATATGCCTGCTCTTATGCTTTCAACCTAGATTATAGTCTCTTCAAAGGCTGGTGCACACTCAGCTTCCCAAATAGTTTTAAAGGAAATATATAAACTGAATTTTTAAGATTTTTCTGCTTCAGTGTGACAGACTGTCAGAAAATTAAAGTAGCAAATTCAAGAAGGGTTTAGTCTTTGTTTTCTGGTTCTTTTCTTCTTGGCATTCACTCAGCAAAGCATAAACAATTCTCTTTGTACTGGCCACATAAGGATTTTTTTCTGGGGGAGAAAAAAAAAAGCAACATCCAGGGAGATAAGGAGCTCTTGGATCCTTTTCCAGCATGAAAAAGAAATTGATTTGAGAAAGGGAATCTGTGAGATAATAACCACCTTTCCAAGTTTAATTGAATTAAATTTCATCTGCAAATATTTTGTTCTCAAATGCGAATTCGGGTAAGGACCTGCCTGCATTTCAGATCTGGGTCACCTTCTTTTGAGTCACCTGTTTCCGTGTGAACAAAGAGAAGGAAAGGGAACACAGGTGGCTGCACCTTTGGAGGCCTCTAAATTATTCCTGAAGCTTTGGGTGCTTCTGGAGTTCTGATAGGAAAGTATTGACTGCCAGCATCCCTTCAGAGAAACAGCCCAGGAGCAGAGGAGTGGAGGGGTGGAGTGACAGAGAGCAAAAGTGTGAGGCAGTGAAAGTGGAAGGAACAGAAATGAAAGACAAACGTTACCATTTATCCATAACTACAGCAGTGTTAGGGAAAATAGATTCTACAGGACTCAACTGACTTTTATATTAAAAGTTACAAGAAAAGTGTAAGTTTTTAATGGTGTGTTCAATCATTTGAGGGATTTATATTTTTCCTATGTTTTTTCAGCATAGAATAAAACGTAGATGATCTAAATAAAATGTGAAAATTAATTTACTATTCATGGGCAAAATAGTGTCATTTACTTCATAGCTGAAAGTTAACAACAAAGATTATAAGAAAATTCTTACTTGATGTAGAACAGGTTATATCTCACATTTGAATTCTGATAAACCACATCTATATGAAAAGTTCCATTTTAATATTCTCTCATGCCCTAAGAAGCCAGATTTAATGTATAGTAATTTTCCCACTAGTAAATAAATTATTTCAAAATATTTTCTAGTATTTCTACTTTTATTACATTCATGGATTCATGTTCCAACCCTTTATGCAAGAATTCAAAGTGATTTTCAGCTTTCTTCTTCACACCTGGATTTAAGAACTGTGGCTGAATGACACCATAGATTATATAATTTTTGTTATTAAGAATATAATAGGGAAAGAGATAATCTGAAAATGTATCAGAACTTCTGAGTCTGATTGTAGCATTTCTTTGACGTGTCCATTAACGTGACCACTTTCACTATAAACAGTATTTAATGAATCAAATTAAGAACTAAAGAGAACATTGCATATTTCATGAGGCAAATAACCACATCAATAAAACTTCAGTTAAAAAACCAGGGATGGCACAATCTCCCTTAGAGCAGCAGTGCCCCTGTAACTGCAGTCTCAGCCCATGTTTGGATGCACAGCCCGTGAAACATCAGAGTTACAGGGGATCCACAGAACAACCCCCAAATGCCACAGTGTCAGATAAGCAGCAATACAGAACGAAGAGAACAACCACAGAAAGTATATTCTTGACATATCCTTTAAGTAGAAATGTTTCAAAAGATTTTCCTGAGCTGCTCTTTAAAGGTCACATTGCGTTGCTGCTGTTTATTTCCTCATCAGTTAATCAGGTGCTGTTTCTTTTTGTAAGGTCGCCAAATCCTAGTAATTGAGTTTTAGAGTTTTAAAAAAAATGTTCTGAGCCAGAGCAGAGTATAAGTGTTTCTTTTTCAGATCACAGATTACTAAAAAGTGGAAGTAGCTACTGTGTTAACAGAATTCTACTTATCTGGGCTCTCATCCTGAAAATCCATAAACATGTCTGTAATTCACATATTTCAGTAAAGTTGTGCTTGACACCAGACACTCACACGCTCAGTATTACAAACAAATGCAAAAAGAATTCACAAGGAAGATGTCTGGGAGACTGTCCCTAAATGCCTCTTAAGAAAAAAACCAAAAATCTATCTCAGAATGAAAAGTAGATATTAATAAAAGTGAAGACTGTTGCGTTTTGGTGTTTTTCAGGCACGTTTTTGCTTTGGATCAAGGTCCCAAAATCCAGCAGACTTTACACCCTTTACATCCTTGTAAAATTGTGGTCCCTCTGAGTCACTAATAAATCTGTGTTTCCAGCTTCTTCCTGAACCTAACCTCACTGGTCCCAGATTGGAGGCTAAAGAGAAAAACCAGAAACCTTCAGCACCTGAGACAGCACCAGGGAAACCATCCCCAGGCACTGTCCCGCCTCTGCCACCACCGCAAGCGCTCCGAGCCCCTGCCCTGGGACTGGGCAAGCACACAGCAGGGGGAATGTAAAGGACAAGGAATGCATTTATTGGAAGTTCTGCACATGGTTTGTATTACATTCCATCGAGGCAGTGATTTTCCATCTGCCACATGGATGCTTTCCTTGGGAGCACCACAAGGGAAACTCACAGAATTACAGAGGTAGCTCTTCTTGCTGCCTACATACAGCAACAATTGTGATCCTTTTTTTTTTTTTTTCAGATTTCTAGAAGTTGAGAATACCACAAAATGCAGAAATTCGTGATCTGTTGGTTTAAAATAGCATTTGGAGAACTAAAAAAAAGCCAATTAAAGGTAAATTTGTCCATCCCTTACCATAAATTCATTTAGATCTGAAAAACCCAAAAATCTCCTCTTGCTGCACTGGTTTTTCTTGCACAACACTCATTTTATTTTGACACGTTCTGTCTTTCAGACTAATGACTACTGGCATCAAACCCATTTAGTTTTTCTCAATTCACTTCTGAATTGATTCCTTTACATTTTTTTTCTGACTTTCCCCTCACTTTTATATTCTGCCTTGATTTTGACAAAATTCTAGCTCGCTAAAGCTTTTTTTGAGAATTTTTCCACATTCTCTTTCAAAATAGCCTTCAGAAGTGAGAAGAGATATTTTAGACTGTTCTTGCTGCCCGTTACTGCCTGGTTTGAATCTTCTGTTCTCTGAATTTTTATGAATGGTGCTGATTCAGAGTTCTCAGTGACAAACATTTGACCACTGAATTCTGAGGGAACACAATCCCACCGTGGCACAACGATGCAGCATCACCTCACTTTATTTGTGACTACCATGGTGTTACCCTCAATCTATTCCAAATTTACATCACAAGAAGAGAGTAAGAGCCCACAAGCTTGAAACTCAATTAAAAAAAAACAACATCCGTTTATTTTGTTGCTAAATAGGTAGGACCTATTATCAGGTGAGAGGAAAACACCTGTAAATTCTGGGACTTCCTCAGCTCTGCTGCTCCTTTCCCCCATTGCCTCCTCCCCTGTCTCCACACATTTATCAAGTTGTTGTTTCCACTGAGCCCCTGTAGGGTAAAACTACAGCATTAATGGGAAGTGTAGCAACAAAAGGCTTCCTTCATGCATTTTTTCCCCCCTCTGGACTCACTTCCAAGGCACTGAAAAGGTCCCAGAATGCTACAAAATCTCAAACACCAAACAGGCAACAGCCGTGGTTCCGAGCAAGGCTCAGCTGTAGATGCTACCCAAGAGGGTGAGGTTGCATCAGTGGAAGCTACAATCATTATTTTAATTAAAGAAGTAGATCTTTGAAGGAAATTGATTAAATGCATGAACTGCTGCAAGAATGAAAAGGGACATGAAAAAGCAGGGGTTAATGAAGTTATTTTTGAATTTTTAGAACATCTGTTCAAGGTTAAATTTGTGCGTCTTTGGGAAAGCTTTAAAAATTCTCAGTTCCTCCATGAGGTCTTCACCAATTCTTAGTTCATCCTGTCACTGGGCTGAGGAGCAGAGAAACCACAGCGATCATTTGGTTTGATCTCCTCAATCAGGAGGAGGAAGTGCCCCTGTTCTACAAGGGGAGTGCAAGTGCTCAGATATTTACAGAGGAGGGAATCCAAGAAATCTGCTGCCTCTGCACACAAGAGCTGAGAAAGGCTTGGATACTCATTAAATGAAAATATTCATTTTCAGAGTGGTATTTTCCTGCTAACAGTTCAGAATTATTTGGGAGATTTAATACAGTTGGGGTTTTTTGCAATGGAATGGTGGTGCAATGAGCCACAAAGATATCAAATATAACCCTTAATTCAGAATTATTAATTACGAGATAACTTCCCTTAGACCTCCGCTGTCTCACAGTTTTTGAATTTGGATACTGGTATATAAAAGCTGAATTCTTCAATCTTCTGGCCCTTGTTTTTAGGGGAAATGCTTATAATCAATATTTCATGTTCAAGAGTTTGACGCCAAGAAATATTGACTGGCACAGAGAGATCTTTTCTGTGTTAGTGCTGATTTCCTGATTTTGAAAAGTTTCTGCTTCTCCAACTGCATCTTTAGCAACTCAAATTTCCCCATAATCTTTCAGCCAAAATGACTGCAGTGTTACATAAGCAGAGAGGCAAGAATGTTTTTAATGATAGAATCTTCTTTTCCTGTGAGATATTTTCCTAATTGCCATGATTAGTCAGTAGTGCTTTTTCATACATTTATCATAATATATATTGCAAGCATCAGCACCCCAACAAGCTAAGAACCACACACATATATAGTAGAGATATTAACTTCCTTAAGTATTGTTCATGTTTAAAACTAAGATGCAAAATGAGCTCACAGAAAAACATAAATCTTAAATTATCTCTGAACACGAGGTCTGATTTTCCCATGTTTTTGGAACATGAGACCAGGGATGAACGTAAGATGTGTCCATTGAAGTCCTATTGAAAAGTCATGCATGCTGTGTACTCAAAGTTTGTCTTTTGATATATTTAAATATCCTATCAACAGACACCATTCCTTTCACTTGGACTCAAAGAAAATTTGTCTTACCAAAATACCCCTAGGGAGTCACAGAGTAGTCCAGAATAATCCCAATAGATTTCTTCACTAGATCAGTTGCCAGCACTGCTGCTACATTAATGGCAAGAGAGAGATCAGTCTGGGGCCACTCCTCCATCCTTGGCTCCAATCGAAAGGTTTTACAAAGTTTTTGCACCTCCTTAAATACAAAAATATTGAACAGAGCTTGAGAGCTCTAAGCTCCAATCCACTGCCCTTTGCAAACTCTCTATTACCATTGATTTTGGTTTACAGTTTTTAAAGTTTCCCTCAAGATAATTCATACACGCATATGCACACTTAGGCACATAAAACAGTGCTTAAAATTAGCATTTACAGAACTTTATAGCAATTCATAGCAGGGTAATGAATTCAGCCATCTTTGGGCAGGAAGCACTGCCAGCCACAAAGTTTTTATGTGACTATCTTTGCTGCTGCAAGATAACTAGCAGGCATTTTTTAGCTAAATGATTCTGTGGTGCTCTCATTGATGATGTATAACTCCATTTACAGTGGTAATCTGGGTAACAAAATGAATAATCCATCATTGTACTATGAATAGTGAATTAACCCAGATAAAAGTGTTGAACATCCAATCAGAATCATTAAGTAAGCAGAAGACTAAGATTGGTGAGGACACATCGGAAGCAATTATAACTAATGAATACATTAACTTCAGGCTTGAGAACAGCACGGCTGATATTCCAGTCCATCAAAATAAAATTAGATTGGGGGTGAGCAGACACAATATGGAACAGTCTCTGAAAATAAACAATTATCCAGGAATGTAATTATTTTGAAGAGAAAGCTTCCGAGCACTGATGTATTTGACATCACAGCAGACCTGCTGGCTCTGCTGAAGGTGGTGCTGTGTAAGTAACAGAATACAGACACGTGCTTGAAAATGTGCTGCAACAGAAACACATCAGAATCACCAGGGGTGGGGGAGACGCAAAGACAAAATAAGTTACAAATGTTTTTACGTTTAAAGCCCAAATCATTGATTATCTGCTGTGAAGATCATGGGCTATGCATTATGCTAATTGCATTAGCTGACATGCAGGGTAATAATATAACAACACACCGATTGCAAAGTCTTGGCAGAGTTGAACTGGCTGCCAAACCCCAAAATATTTAAATGTTTTTGCCTGTACACCTAATATATTGTGAAAGAGGATCACTGAGCGTAGATTAGAAAAATGAAATTAATCTTACACAAAACTTCTGAGTGTGTGATACTGCTCTGTTGTCCTACAAACAGTGCTTCTGGAGATACCAGCGTTTATCCATTCACTGAGCCTTCCACTGCAGTCTCAAGCCCAGTGTAACTACTTTTATTCCACGAGGAACAAAATCATCTTTGAGACTGCATGTACAGCTCTTCTACTTAGTCCAACAAGTGAAATCTCTGCAGACCCGGTGGGTAACATCACTTTGCATCCATGGTACTTCAATATTCATGGAAATCCTTAAATAAGCTCCAAATCTGATTCAACTTTTGTGCCACAGCTCCCTGGCAGACCCCTCCCCTGCTGACTGCACTCTGGGTAGGGTTGAACCAGTTCCCCCAGCACTGCATTAAATCATCCCTCCATCCAATTCATTGCCTCGTTCTTCCACACAAGTGCAGGCAACAGTTGATTTACATAAAAATCACTGCACTAGGTTTTAAAGTAGTTTTATAATAACATTCATTTTCCCAGCATTTAAGAAATGAGATAGTGTTTATTGTTTATTATTTCAGACACTATAAAACACCTCAAAGATGGAGCAAACTCAGGGCAAGAAGCAAAGCATAAACTGGAAGAGACATTAGCCGTATCGCCATACTTACAGTAACTTAGCTATGAATTAATTTAGCTTCATTTTAAAGCAGTTTACAATTGTTGCAGGTGCTTAAAATTAGATTTTAAGGCATTCACAGTGAATTCTGGAGTCTTGTTACTTTCATCTCAAAGTGCCATGTCCAGCCCAGCAGTCTGGAAGCTGGAAGTGCTCTCGGTGAGCACTGCAGCCAGGCTGGACTGAAGTCACCCATGTTGTATCTCCTGTCAGTGGCAGCTCGATCTCAGCCTGCAGTTCGTCCAGAATCAAAGAAACTCACCCACGATCCAACACCAGATTTTGGGAGGGTTAGAATCTGGCAGCCCTCAGACATCAATCTACTCCTGCAAGCAGATCTAAAAATCCAGCTTATACCTAGGGCCCCAATAAAGTGGGAACTTCAGAAATGTTTGGCATCTGATGCTTTCCATCTCATTATGAATGGCCATAAACAATTAACTATTAACTCTTTAGTTGCACAATGCAGCTCAATCCAGCAATATTCCATCTTTTCAAGGCTTATTTTTCCTGAATTCCAACTGAGTTTTACATCAGAGCCGAGCTGGAATTACCTTAATTAAGCATAGCAGTGAAAGATTGATTTTACTTCGCTGAAATAACTTGACAATGTCTTTCTTGTAACTGGTTACCTGTCAGTATTTAATGGGCTGGTAATTACTCATTTTATCTTAAGGCAAACACTACTAATAAAGTTTTTAAAACATTGCACTTGCAGAGCTATTTTTTTAGTTGTGGGCCTAATACACAAGCAATTATGTCATAAAACTGGAAAAAACTCTCAGCTTGATACATTAGCTTATTCTGGGTTTGACAATATGATTAAAATTGCTTTGAATCTTTCTCCCCCAACAATTTACTCTGAAGTGAAAGTGCTGAGCATTGCTATTTATAATCTATGGTTTCTGTGAACAAAAATGAAGAGTTTATAATACGCAAGGTGGTAAAAATGCCTGGAATGAGGCAGAGGTAGAAAGCTTCACTGATTTGACAATGATTGCAATGCTGCTGGAGACTTGCAGGCTTTACACCTCCTGCAGCAGCAGGGATCAAAATCCTTGGGAGCTGAGTCTCCAAATCTCCTGACACTTGAATCTTCTCATTTTTTGTTTTTTAAAGGATTTTATAGATGATCTCCTCTACCCAAGAAACACCAAACCCAAAACCTAAACCAAATCTTTTAGCAGATTTAAGCACAGATTAAATAGAGCTGGTTGTATCAATTGCACATTTGGTTTGTATTTTGCTCTATGAGGCAATTAAAAGACATGTTCTGGTCTCACCTACCTGGTTGTTACACTCTATAATTATAACTTTCAGCTTTAGTGACTGCAAAAACCTAGGATTTATAATCTTTTCTAACCTCATGGCTATAATAAAGAAAAAACTCCAGCCTTTTCTACCACAGCAAACTGGAAAACTGACACAAATCACTTTTCACTTTGTCCCATCAATACAAATATAAAATATCTTGACTTTTAGATGAATATTTCAGTTGGTACAAGTGTTACCAAATTCTTAACTTCTAAATCCTAGAGATCTGGTGTGACGGTCACAGAGGGGGAATGAATACAAGACACTAAGCTGTCATTTTTATAGTCACTTTCCTGCTCATTATCATATTTAATATAAAAAACCCATTGGTTATTTTTCTTATCCTCAGCTAACACAAACTCCTTTTAAAAGCCTAGTCCATGCACATTTTCATTGTTTTTGGACAATAAGCTTTTGCTTTCTCTCATTACTGATTAATAACCTCAGATTTGCTAGTTTTAGAAGGTTATTCTTAGTATTTTTTAGCTTTCCAAAGTTTGATTAACTCAGTTACAGTCTGATCAACTCAGTGACAGACCCACTAAAGTCCAGCTACTTGGGCCTTTTTTCTCAAATGTCTTTCCCATCCAAAGTGAGAAAATGAAGTACATTTTATAACAGAGATCACATTAAATTAAGAAATCCACATTATCCCAGAAAAGGGTAAGAAAGCTCAACACTGAGCCCATGCATCACTCACAAACTGCTCCACTGCTGCCATGGAACACATTTTCCCTTGACAGCTGGAATTAGTTCTGATGGTGTGTAAGGAGGAAGCCTCACGTCACAGAGAGCAGAACAGTGTGAATCTCCTGATATTCCCATGGCTTTCTCCTTCCACTCCCTGCCTCCACAGCAGCTAAGGCTGGAGCCTTTAAACTCCATTATTTCAACTACACCATACATTCACTGCTTGCTTGGGAAAAGAGTCACCCAGGCAAGGTTGTGGCCTACCAAGGAGTGTTTACATTTTTAAAACAGAGATGGGCACAACAGAAGATTTCTGTAGTGAGAGAAAACATCCACTTCAGTCCAACACTTGGCAGGCTCTGCTGAGGGGTAACTCTGTTCAAGGCTGTGTTCTGCTGTTCAAGTGAAGGACACTGAACTATCCACAGAGACATTGTGATGGCATTAAACCCGTGAAAAAACCACAGAAAACCTCCTTTCTCTTGTAAAGTGAACATGAGGAGAAGAAAGCAATGAATTTTTGTATTACTTTAAGATACAGGTGTATCAGACACCCTGATTTTCAGCAGTGGCTGAGCCACAGAAAGCAGATTCATGCAGGGAAAGGAAATGCAATGAAGGAAACCAACACTCATCTCAATTCTCATTAAGGAGACCTTTCTCCCCAGTTCAAAATAATAAACTTTTTATTTTCCCTCCTGCAAATTACATAAATACTGAAATCCCACAGCACTATTGCTACTGAAACTGTTTGTTTTCTTACATATTTACTTATTCTGCAAACACAGGGGAAGCCTCCACCTGGCTGTGAGGCAGCACCCAGCAGAACAGAGCCACAGTAGAGACCGGGAGAGCTCAGGGGATGCTGTATTTAGGGATGCAACTCCTAAGTTTGGGCAGCAACACTGGGCCCACTGTGGCTGGTAAAACAGATATAACATCCTTGCCAACTGCTGCAATAACTGAACCAGAGGTTTTCTCCACACAGAAGCCTGAATTCTACACCAAAACATATGAGAAACACTTCAGACACCCTCGCTTGCCTTGCATAGGTCTCTGTGGAAACAATCAGGCACTAAGAAGTCCTTTTTCTTTCCCTAACACTGCTGTTTAACAGCATTAGGAAATATTTGATGTGCAGGTGCAACAAGTGCCAGCAGTGGCTCTGCTAAGCCCATGCTATGTGTAGAAAGGCATCATTTCACCTTAATTCAAGGACAAACACAACTTATCTCTCGTTCCTTTCACTGCAGTGGTGGTCCTCATACCTGGGATTCTGATATTCTTGCACAAGATCAGCCACCCAGTGCACCGTGCAAATCTGCCCCAGGGAATTAGAAGCCATCATTACCCTTTGCATAATTAACTAAAATTTCTCACTATAAGGGAAGACAGCAGCAGCAGTTAACACTTACCCCTAAATTTTTGCAGAAAGACCTATTCTTTATAATTTCATATTTCTTGTAACCTCTAGATAACATAAAAAGGATAAGTTTTGGTTGAGAAAATGTGAGATAATATGATTTTAAGATCTTCAATCTTATGAGTTTTAACTACTTTAAACTCACACCTGTCTCTTAAATATGTAATTGGGATGAGGTTTTGCCACCTTTTTTTTTTTCAATAGCACACATTTTAATTGAAGCTTATTTCTTCTCGGAAAGTGAATGCAACGATACAGATTCAGTTCCCATTTAGTTCTACAAAACAAATAAAGATAGTGCTTCTCTAAAGCTCCTCTCACACATGAATCAGGCACTGAAAACCTTTCATGAAAGGCACACCCAGATCTTCACACTCCGGTTGCTTTTATGAAAATCTGGATAAAATTATACCTTTATTTCAGCAGGTTTGAGATCTGTGCCTAAATATTACATCCACACTGCTTTGGACTGTGCTGGATCAGGAACACTTAATTTGAAGCTGTGCTGATATAAATGAACATTCTTTTTTCACAACTTAAGTTGGACCATTTTCAATGGACAGGAGCTCACTTGGACAATCACAGCATGAATTGCAGATCTCTATTCACGTACCATTGTGAAAGATTTCCTTGACCTACCACAATTAAAAAGTTGCCACTTGCCAAACATGATGTAGATGTTCTGCTTGGAAGGGTGATGTGAAGCACACTTGACTCTTGCTGTAGAAAATGAAATGAAAAATCCACATAGAAATAACCCCGCAGCTACATTTTACTGCAATCAGCCAGAAAACAATCAGAGAAAAACCTATTTGTCTGTTCTATACTTCTAATCATAAAAACAACCTTCATTTGAGGCCTGTAATTAACCTTTTTGTATTATTGCAATTTGCTGGAAATCAGAAAAACTGAAACATGAAACCGAGCTTAAAAATGTTCTTGCTTATGTAAAAGGAAACACATCATGCAGCATCAGACATTTCATTATAGAATATTTTCCTTCTCTCTTTTTCTCTTTGGATCTTTGCCCTTCTGTAATTATACAACATTAATTCCTCCTCAAACAAAAAGCCAGATGTTTGCAGGCTCTGGGCTCAGAATGATCTGCTGCTAAAAGCATCAAGTCCAGCATTAGCTCCTAATGGGTGTTTTCCTTCCATTAACCTGGACACAGGTAGCACTCCCAGAAGGAGCTGCCAGCATCCAGTTTGGAATTATATTTTCTGGGAAGACAAACTAAAAGACTGTGGTCAGGGTCCGGACACATTCTCAAACATTAAGTACACAATCAGGTAAGATTTGGATTAGTTTTGTTTTGCAGCAAACCAAATCTGGAACAACTAAAAGGCTGCTTCCATGAATTAATTTAATTATTGCTGTGAAAGCTAACTTATAAACTCTGTTTTTCATTACAGCAGTGGTGTGCAGGGTGGACCCAGAACATAGATTAGATGCAGCCATTGTGCACTAAGAGCTGTTCTCCAGGGCTGTCTCAAAGACAGAATTCCACTTGTCTGTGCCCCCTGTGAGTGAGAGCACTGGCAGGGGGCCTCAGGGCTCCGCTGCTGATCTCCTGCAGCACAAACCCGAGGTACAGCTGGCATCTGGCCCTTTTTCTCAGACATTCGGTGCTTTTTGTCAGAGATTCCTATCTAATCTGTGGAAGGTCTGAGTTGTCAGCCGCTCCCTGTTCCCTTTCCTGGAAGGAGCAGTGGGGACAATCCCTGCAGGTGCCCCAGCACCAATCTGACAGGGCTGGTTTGGGGGCCAGAGGGCACCACAACTCTGTCACGGGATAAAGTAAAGGCTTGGGGCCCAGCCCAAACACCACACCCAAGTATCAACTGACTGATCAGGCCTGGCAGGAACACAGCCAAAAATCTCAAGTAGAAGCCAGATTTCTCCACCAAAACAGAACAAAAGAACTTCATTTTCCTTCAGTACTTTCCCCATCATATCTGTTAAAATGGAATGTCGCTTAAAAATGGGAAATGACATTTCCACTACCCATTTTCTAGACCTTTCTGAAGTCGTGATGTATGAAACACCACATTAATAACACAGGCTCTGTTAATGGCAGCCTTTTAATGCTATTCCGAGAGGCTGTTGCTGCTGTACCAGCATCTATAAATACAAGGGAGTGCACCAGAAATAATAGAAACATAAGGAAACACTTAAAATTAAACTCCGGTGGATCAAGATTAGACTAGTGCGTCTATTCCCTTTGGATACATTTGTATCATTTACTCTAAGCATCACTCAGCACTAGATACAATTCCAGACTACATCAAAGCAACTAAAATACTGCTTTGATGGTTTAATAGTAGCTGGCAGTGTAATGACAGGTGGCCAGAACCACAACTTAATTTGAAACAAGCTGCAAGGGTGGCTGAAGACACAGCTCTGAATTCTGTGAGGCGTGTTTCTTTGAATAAAGTGAGAAATTCAGTTGAGATCCGAGAACTGTAAATTTGGAGTGCTGTGCTTGCTGTACCTTCCTCATCGGCAGTGCCTGAGGACCCTGCTGCAGTGAGTGCATTATTCAACAGCAGTAACATTGCTGCTTGCTTAGGACTCTTTTTAGTACTCTTAGGACTCTTTTTGTGTTAATTTAAGAGGATGAATAAAAACTCTCATTGTAAATGTTCTACACAACGTCACAGGATTGCTTTAGCAACTCAGCATGGACTCATGAGGGGCTGAATTGGGACAAACCCATCACCTGCATGGGTGTGGCTTTCGTTGCCATGCCCTCAGCCCTGGACTTCTGTTAGGAACAATCCCAAGCCCCCATTTTCCTGAGAATTAATGAAAATGCATTTTCTGCAGTTACTTTCTGTAAGCAAGTCTGCTTTGGAAATTCTTCTTGACCAAAAGCTGTTACCTTAACTGTAAGATTGCCAAAACTGGAGAAGATTAATTACATGAGCTAGAAGCTAAAATTACAAGGTACAACAAAAATCGCTCATCTACTTCAAAGTTTCACAGTAGATGAGGCTTTCAAAATATTATGGGTTTGTTATATGAGGAAGTTCCTGGGGTTTTTTGCATGCAGAAATAGTGTACACCATTCCTAAGCTTACTCACAACAAAGAACCATTAGGCAGTAAAGGCATGACTCAAATATTCAGAGGGGCAGAATTTAACACTGTGCTATGCAAGGGAGGCTCTGAAGACACCAGAGGTCTTTCCTGATTCTTAGTGCAGCACTCAGAGCAGCTTTTTTTATTAGGAAAAGATATTCCCCCTTCACTAATAGTAGCAAAATATACTTACCTTTCAAAATATTATCTGTAAGTCTTTAAAAGACACCTGCTTTGAAATTCAGCAGGTTTCTTCAGGGAAATAGTGTAAAACATAACAGATTAAAAGGCCCTTTCATGAAGCAATGAATTAGAGCTACTTGTTATCAAAATTCTGTGAGCATTCGGGTAGCAGAGAAAAAATTTGCAAAGATTAATTGGGAGAGACAAAAATTGCTCTTAAAAACCCTGTAAGCTGAAGTGAATCAGGAAATCAATTTCTTACAGATGTTTTATCAAAACAACAGGAGCATATTTGTAGAAATAAACTGTAGAGAATACATCATATTGGAAGGTTAGGCTTCTTAGCTGGATAATTTTTCTGGGTGTAATCATCAACTGTGAATGGTAATTTTTTAAATAAAAATAACTACCCAGCAATGCATTGGTATTTACTGCAAGTTAATTTGCAAAGTCATGACACTGAAATGAAGACTAAACTTGAGTTAAATGAGTTGTCCCTAAAACGGTTTTAAAAATTAATGAGTGAACATTCTCTACCCTTCTGAAGTTTGTCTTCCTTTTTTGTGCAAATTGTGACAAAATAGACAACTTCGGAGATCAAGGATCTTCACATTTTTTCTGTATACCCTACTTCATAAAGCCCTCCCCTCCATGAGACATTTTTGCATTGTAACATTTAAGAGTTATGTCACGGAGGCCAAAAAAATTGCAGTTTTTCCCTATAGTTTGATTTTGAAATGGTGTGGTTGGACATTTCAGTGAAAAAAATGATCTGATCAATATAATTACACACACTAGAAACAGTTCAATGTGTTTTACCTTAAAACATACTTTGTTTTGAAACCTATCTTGTCCTTCAAATCCCTGCCAAACAAATCACCTCGCAAGTAAAATATTTTAGAAGACTTTATTGCACTGTGCTATGTAATACTTAAAAAGGGATTTATTTAAAACTCTTCAAAATCCCACTGGATGACGAAGTGCACACAACAAAGGAGGTGTTATTGTGCTATGAATTACACAGCTTTCCAGCTCAGGAGTTTGTGACTAATTAAGAAAGCTTTAGAACTGTAGAAAGGCCAATAACACTGCACAGGATGCGAAGGGATCGATATTTTTGTTAAAGGATCAAGTTTTTCTGTGCATATTTTCAGGTTGTTGGTAATTAATGATCTTGCTCTTGAAAGAAGCCTTCTGGATCACCTGGGAATGCTGATATTCAACTCCTGTTTTGGAGAAAACAGCCTCCACTTTAACCCACAGTTGGAGGACTGCACTGTACTTTGGCTGATGCTCACTTAGAATTCCTTCTCACTGGCCATTTTCCACTTCAGCTCTGATAAACTGGAAGACAAGAATAAACTGACTTATCCAGACAATGAAAAAAAAAAAAAAAAGGAACTCTAACTTAAAATTTTAAAACTCCACTACTGGAATCTAGTTAGGTAGTTATCACATTTAGCCAAGTTTTAAAATTGGCAAGAAGCTATAATCTATAGAGTCTTAAGGCAGAAAATGTATATAAAACTACATCATGTTCTAAAAGTAGCTTCAGAAGTTTTCCCTCATCAAATATATTTGTTTGTCAGCAATGAAAACTCTGAAGTTCCTGCCAGGAGAGTTTCTATTTGATTTCTCTCAGATGACAGAAGCCTGGATGTTGAGTGACTCAGCGACACCACGCAAATGGCTCTGGGGGTGTGGAACAGTATGCTGACATTTCTGCTGACTTTTTTTTTGTTTAAACCTAAATCAAAAGAGAAGAAAGGCTTTGATAATTGTCTGCAATCTGTTCCCACTGAGACTCAAGTGGTGCCATCCTCCCATAGCTGGAAACAATCACTGTCCCAACACAGAGACAATTGCCACACAACTGGAATTACAGCTCCAAAGGCAACCCAAGAATTTTGCAATCCCAGCCATCACCAGGAGTTCATCACATGCAACAGATCTCTAAACATACAATAAACTTTCATTCTGTTTCATGTTGCATCCTCCAAGACTGCCACAACAGACCTGTGGAAACCCTGGGCTTCACTTAAATTCTGGAGCACAGGATAAATGTTCAAGCCACAGTTTTGATATTTTAAAGTGCTTTGCTCAAGAATGTTCACAACTGAGGGTGAACCACAGGGGTTCTGACGAGAACTGCAGAAGTTTAATTGTTACTTAAAATGACCATTTAAAATAAAGCTGTTTCCTAAAGCCTTTTTCTCCCACACAGACAGAATTGCAGTTAATTATGTTATGTGCCCTCATTTTCAATCTGGGGACCATAACCCAGAGCCCAACCCAGTCTTTTCTTAGATAGCTTCTAACAGAGAAGCTGCTCTGAAGTGCAGCTGTGTACTCAGTTCTTCACGTACCTGTCGGGAAATGATGATTCAAAACTTACAACCTCATTTTACTGACAGGTACTTAATGCCAATCTTACACTTCACAGCAAAGCACCCCAGAACAAACCCCAAGAACCCCAAACATTAGTTACGTATTCTTTGCTTAATTTTCATGAGCAATTAGCAGGTTACCCTTTGTTTTGATTTCTTCCTTAAAAATCTAATTATTCCATATGTCCTTTCACATTTTGTCTGATTTGCAATTGTATTTCTCATTATCATTTTGTGAGGATGTGCTGCTATTTCCTCTGGTTTCATTCTCTCTTTTATGTTTCACTTGTACAAAATTAATTACATTGTACCTTCAAGCATAATTTTAACAGTGTCTCCGTTGCACTGTGTCTGCCTTTAATTAATGCTCTTCTAATGTAGGTTTTAGAGCCAAATGGTGCAATATTCTGAGCATCAAAGAAACAAAAGATCTAACAAAGCTGGAATGAAAGAACCAGACAAAGCAGCAGACAATGTATTCTCATTTGAAAAATGTCACTTCAATTTTATTTTAGATAGTAGAACCAAAGAAGATTGTTTCTACTTTTTCCACATTCATCACTAAACCTTCATGGTAAGGCTCACTCCAATCTGGGACTAAATCTGTAACTTATGAAATGAGATTAATTTCTCAATTGTCTGCCTATCTGTTACCACTCTCTAATCCACATCCCTCTGGTAGGATTTATCTTTTTGTTTTAAAGACCCAGCAAGTCTCGGAGCTCCCGCATCAAGCACAATATTCATGTGCTCTCTCCCAAAAAATTGAGGCCAATGGCACTCAAGTTCTCTCCTGGCTGTCAATTCAAGAGGGCAATGGGAATGGAATATTCCATGGATTGGCCTACATGCACTTTTTTTTTTTTTTTTAGAAATGCAGTGTTTGCTCACCATTGATCTAATGCTTATTCAACCAGGAAGTGAAGCTACCACAGACTCTGAGGTAATAATTGTAGTTATGCAGGGCTCTGGGTATTTTAGACTCATTCTGATCTTTGGGTTTCAGGGACTTCAAAGCAAAGCCTTGGGTGCTTCCTGTTTCTATTAGGCACAAAATGGATTTTACTGTGGTCAGCAGTTTTCTTATCACATTAAGTTCTCAAAATTAATTTTCAATATATAGCAATTATGAGCAAAATGGAGCTTTTTAAGCTTTCTGATCATAAAAGCCAATTTTTCAGCTGTATACAGATATTTACTTAAGTGAACTGAACTAAGTTCCAGTATCTGAAGTGCACTTCCAGTTAGATGTTTAGATAAAAATGACAATGGAATGAATTAAAAATAAATATCTTTCACAGTTACAGAACCTATTGAGCAGCAATGCTTGTGTGTGTATATGTATCTATACATCATACTGACTATTATGCACAAAGGTGGTGCCTGGTTTTCAATAAAACCATTTTCTGGCCCATAATAAGCAGAATATTTGTGAAGGAGATCATCACAGGTAACTAAAGCATTAGGGATTTAGTTTTGTTAGATGGAGGCACTCTGATTTTAAAACAAAAGTACATTCCCCAATTTGGGGATTTACATCTGTGAGTTAAAGGGGTCATGTTAAAATTATTTTCACTTGAAAAGGAAGGGGGTTTGTCTGAGGATTATTGCAATAGGATATATTTTTAATGGGGACAAAGCCCGTCCAGGGATTCACGTGAATGGCTATCAACGACTTTGATCAGCACTGCAGCCACACTTCAAAAGACGTAACTCATTCTAAACCAGTTTTGCTCATTGTCTGATAAGCACTAGAGTCAGTTAAAATAAAGTTTGCATGCTTCACTCACCTCCCTACATTGATGTGAATTATGCAAAAGTCGCTTGAAATCTAAGTTCCTGGATTTTTATTTGTTTAATTTTATGAAGACAAGCAAGCCTTGAGGCACTTTATGTAGAAGAGAATCAAATAAGCTTTGTAACAGAATAAGAAGTAAAAGAAACAAAACTAGGTGGGTCATATTTAGAGCTTAGCAAACTTGACAATGTCTTTAAGGTGCAGGAATAATAGAGTTAGTCAAAGTTCTCCCTTTCATGGTCTTATAATGTCAAGAGAACAGCATTTCAAAGCATGACATTACACAGGCTCATTCTTTTCAAGAACACAAAAACTTTGATTTCAGAAACAAATGAAAGGAAAAAAGTGACTCTGAAACAAAGCACTCCCCACATGTATATTTTTAGTGCCACGTGTTCAGACTAAAGGGCCATATGCCCTCACATAACTTAATGCAGGGAAAAAAGGCATTTCCAAACCACCTTTGAAATTCCAGTTCTTAGACAGTAAATTTGAAACTGGCCAGTAGGCAGAGGCCAGAGCCACATTTTGAAACGTTAAATAACTTTAAAAAAATCTTTTGTATTTCAATTTTACTTTTATCCCTGAATCTTTTTCTTTGAAGATTTAACAATGGACCATCTTTTTCTTTCTCCTGCAGCTCCGTTCTGAATCCTAAAGGGGCACTTTCCATACAGTCAAAAATACAAAGATCAAAACGTTCAGAGAAAATAAAGATGGAATTTAAATGGCTTGCATACATCGTAGATGTGGTTGAATTACACTCTTTTGCCTTTAACCTCTGCTAATATTTGTTCTAACAAAGGCAGTAGTCATAAGTGTTTTATCACTCTGAATCCAGAATATATTCCTTTTGCCTCAATATCATTGCAATGAGAATTTTCACATAAATGCATTTTGTACCTCAGTAACTTCGGCTGTTTGTGGGACAGGCATCAATAAAGGTAACGTTCCACTGGACAAATGATGTTTTTTAGGTGGGATTACACCCCAGCTTCAGAGTGTTCACAGAACTTCCTCTCAAAGGGGAGATAAACCCCAAAGCCTCCCATGATCCAGCACTGCCACAGTCTGACAGAGCGGGCAAGTCCCCTTGCCATCCCTGTGGGCAAGCTACACCCTCCTTCACAGAGCCTAATTTCTTCATATAGGAGTCTAAAATCAGAAAATGAATACTTATTTCCAGTATTGAATAATTTTAAGGTACTGAAAACACCAAAGACTTGAATCAAAATTGTCAATATAAAACATACCTGAACAGAAACTACTTAAAACACAAACTCTATATTTAATGGGCTACTGAGTGAATTTATGTCTATATCCCAGACACATGGAAGGAGATGTCTGAAATAAATAAATCAGGCACAGGTCTTGACATACAGCTTTTCTTTTCAGTAATCATTTTACATGTATTATAGCCCTATGGGAATGCCTTTCAGCTGTTCTGTGAAAAGAAAATGTTCTCATTGGGGTCCAGCTCAGAAGTCAGCTTTGCCTAGTGCAGAAATACTTCAGTATTACCAAGAATTTCCTTTAATTAGGCACAGCATGAAAATATCTTCTTAGACATTCCAGTACTGGTGTGAACTTTCCCCCCTGCAGCATCCAAGAACTCCAGAGTGCTCTGGACTGTCTCACACTGAGCTGGCTGCTGCAGCTCTGCTCCCATCCATTTCTAATGGAGATGTTTATTTTTTCACAGTGCAGCACCACTGATGACATTGCCACTGCCTAAGAAGTGACATCAGGTCACCAAAGGGAAAGTCAGAGGATATGGATGGCTCAGGTCATGTTTGAACACGGAAAGAAAGAGGAAACAGAGAAGTCAGTGCTTAAGTGCAGCTGTGTGCATCCCTGTCTGCATTCCCTGCTCCTACAACACGCACATTTCAGGCTCTGTGGAATAAGATACCAGAAAAATACTTGAAGAGCCTCAAAAATACACCACAGCAAAACACCAAAGCTTCAAAATGAGCGAAGTACCAGACTGGATGTAAGTGAACAACTTCAGAACCAAAAAAACGATGTTGAAGCTAAATCCAGTCTTTCTGGTTGCAGCTAATTGAACAACTGTGACTGTGCTTTGCACCCAGCTAATGCAGGGTCTTAAAACAACCCCTCAGCATGAATTACTTTGAGACAGTTCAGAAAACTTAGAGCACTTGGGAGTTAATTTCTAACTTTCTCACATTTAGCACATGCACATAAGTTCTGGTATGCTTTGATCTTTTCCTTTACAAGATAGAGGCTGATATTACTGCACAATTTCTAAAAGAAAAAATTAAAAGAAATTAAAGGCACCGCTAAAACATGGATTTCTATTTTTTTTTATATTAAAAGAACTCAACTGGGATAAAACATCACTTTGGCTCAAAATGGAACTGATCAATTGTTCAACAGTTGGAATTCAAGCAGTCTTATTTAATGATGTGCTCTAATGGCAGCCTTTTTATGCTTCATTTCCCAATGGCAATACACAATGACACAGAGGAAAAGCCATGTAATGTGCTGTAACAATATCATGGGTTGTTGCTAAGATTTAAGGGAAATAAAGCAGTGCCAAACTGTTAACACTCCTAAGGAAGCAGACTGATGGATGGATGGTCTGTGCAAACTAACCCCGAGTGGAAACGAGATCCATTCTTCTGTGGCTGCACAGAGACACACACTTGCATTTGAAAAATTAATTTTAGGCCCTATGGACTTGCTTTTCTGAGAAGTTTTACAGCCCTAGCTATTCTCACATGTTTACCTTCAACATGTTCACTACTGTACACATCAATAAAATTCTGTTTTCACATTTGGGTGTGCATCTAAAACTGTTAATTGCCATGAACGTTTCAATGTGAGCATAACACCAAAGGCTGATTTATTACAGAAAGGCAAGATTGTGATACTTGTGGAGCATCTCCAGATAAAAGCTGAAATAAGTAACATGACATGCAATTTCTGTTATTCTGTTTAACTCAAGACACGCAAACTCTTCAAATAAGAGGAATATATGGAAAGTTTAGGGCACTTCAAGTTCAGCATTTACTTTTCAAACATACCTATAAATCAAAAACCGTGCTGCTGATGTTAAGATCTCAGGAAGCTAAAGAACTTAACGAACAAAGGGAAAGATTTCAGGTATAATGCTTTGAAATGGTGAAATGTACACTCAGTTAACTCGGCACACGGCTCCAGTAAAACCCTCGCTCACACCGCAGAGGGTTCATGCTCAAAGGTTCACAGGTTCGTCTGGGGAGAACTGCCAGGCAAGCTGAACTTGCGTGCAATGACAAATGACAATATCACACGGATGATCTTAATTACTTTTTCTTAAATCTGAAGCTGTTATTAAAGTGCATTCCCCCTTTGAAACTGGAATACATCAACCACTCCTCCTTTTGATCCCTTGATAGAAACCAAATATTTGCTGCTGTGGGCTTAGAGGCCACACTTATTTTGACTCTACGAGTCAAGAAAAATGAGCTCTCTGCCATTGGCTGAACGCACTCCCTTCCCTCTGCAGGATGGTCCTACAGTCATTTTAGAGGCTGCTTTTCCTTTAGGCCCTCTCCTGTTTGTCCCTGGCAGCTGAATTAAGTACACAAATTTCCATGTCGTGAGTAAAAACCCAACTTCTTCTCTATCTCTGTGTCGCAATGAAAGGTGAGCACCTTTCTGAGCCCTTGTGTCATACATGCATTTATTATGTGTACAGTCTTTAAAGCAAACCCATCTGCACGTGTAAATGAACACCCAGCACAAGCAATGAGCTTCCTGTATGAAACTGCAAAGTTAATCATCCCTTTGATAAATCAATCATATCACATAACAAAGAAGTCTCACATTTTGTCTAGAAAAGAGCCTTTTACTTTTTTATTTGAGTCCTAATTGGCCATTAAGAGAAAGATACATTCTGCTTTGTCAAACTTAGATTTATATAACATGCTCCCATTTTAAACCTCTCTGAAGGTATCTTCACTCAAAGTCACAGTACATTTAACCAACAGTTTCATTTCAGCCCAGGATCTAAAGGAACTAACATATTTATTAAAGCATTTTGATCCTTCAGAGACAGATTAATAAGAAGCTTGTGACAGTTCAGCATGATAAAATGAGCCAATAAACAGCAATGTGTGCTGACGTTAGATATACTGATCCACAAATAATATAATACATATTTGGTTTGTCACAAAGAAAAATCACTTGGAAAAGCCATTGCCATGATTAAATACTTTCTGCTATCTCAAAATTTCTATATTCTATACAAGTTTTCCTTACAAATTCCCTCGACAAATAAACCCAGCAAGTCTGTTTTATACATAAGGGAATCACAGCTTTGTATGATATCAATATGGAATAATGAGTCAAAATGCAGCATGAAAAGGGTTTAAATATTGTATGGATTTTTGGGGTAAAAATAGAGCACTAGATGCCAGAAGTGCTCAATGTTCATTCTCTATAAAACAGATGTTCAGGCTTGCCTGACTAGCTGTCATTTACCTACCTAGGAATTATTATTTGTATTTTGCATTTGTTTTATGGTTACATCTCAGAAATTCAAATTATTTAATGTGGTTGTCAGTAACAATAGCGGCTCAAGGTTTAGATTTGAAATATTCTTTCCCATCCTACAACTTTCTCTATTTAGAGCTCATCCTTTGTCACTGTTCCTGTCCATCCATTGCTTCATATCAAGCAAGGGTGAAGCTTTGGAAATTCACACACACACATATTTCTGCCACTAAACATTGAATAATGGAGTCAATTGTTTTCTCATTTTCACTGTTTATACATCAGTGCTGCCAAATGACTTTCCTGATGTCCATTGTGATTTATGATGGGAGAGAATACTAAAACTAATTTATACTAATAAATGCAAACAGCCCCATTAACATCAATACATATCCTCATTTACACCACCAAAGAATCCATAGCGATATACTTAGAGCAGTTTCAGAGCATTGTCTAATGAAGATAAAAGGTCATTGTGCAAACCAGCAGTGATGGAAAGTTTACAGCACTCATCCCGAGGTTCCAAATGCTGTGCATAAAACTTAATGTAGTGTACTGCATTATACACTCATGCTTAAAATGAGGGCTCCCGAGATTCTGGTTATAATGATCCCGATCTAAATGTGAAGATAACTTCGTACAATTTTTCCTCCAGTCATTACTTCCTAATCTGCTTTATCTCTCTTCATCCAACATATCAGACTGATAGGAGGAACAGGAAGGGACCCTGCAAGTTACTCATTGCTTCTCACAACAAGACTCGTGCTTGTTTTCTCTGGCATGGATGTGACAGTATCAGTTACTTCTGTTACACTGAAATACTTACCACATACCAAAACAATGCACAACCCACAGTCAGAAACAGCAGCAGATTAAATTCTAAGAGAATAAATAAAATAACTCCCCCAAAACCATTTCAGTTCTGTTTGCTAACTAATGTTTTTGACTTCAACCCAAAACAAGTGTCAAATTCATAGTCTAGAACTTCAACTCACTATTGAGGTTTTTGATTTGTTTTCTTTTTTGTTGGTTTTTTTTTCCCCTTGTTATCCAAGTGTTCAGGAGAGCACAGACAGCCTAGAAGGTGCTGAGCTGATGCTGGCACACAAATCAAATTACCTCTCAAACAACTACAGGTGTGTCACCAGGACCAGCCTTTCCTGAGGGGAAATATTTGGATGTATTTCTTTGTTTTCTCATAAAGGCACAGAAATTAGGCATTTAAAAACTAAGTTATAATGTTTTATACTTTAGAGACAGCTTAGTGGGTAAAGTTTTACCCTAATACATTGAATTAATAGGACAGCAGTATTAGTATTGCATTGTTTTATTGTACCAAATGTATTTCTCTACTTAGAAAATTCTCTTATCTATAATTTCTCAGCAGTGCACAATGTTAATTAATACATGCTTCCAACATCCCAGTTAACCAGAGCCTGTTTCTCCATACATACATTTAGGAAACAGACAGACCAAAGGGTTTGATCCAGAGTCAACTGCAGCTAATGCAAAAAGTCCTGCTAGTCCCATTGGCAATTTCTCAGCTGCCCTGTACTCGCAATTAAAAGCAGATGGGCACTGAAAAGCCAGCCCTGGTGACCAACACCTAACCCAGGGTCACATAATGAGTCTGGCTCAGACCTGAGAATGGAACTCAAACCTACTGAATTTCTACCCAGGGGTTTAATCACAAAACCACTACTCTTAATTTAAAATCAAGAGGTTTTGAAAGAAATATTAGTAAGGTGCAAATTTTTCACTTCAGGGGAATATATCATTATTCAGTGAATCATTTTTTTTAAATCTCAGACCAAATAAGTAACCAAAGTTCTTTGCTGTGGTGTTAATTAAGGATTTTTATTCATACCTCTAAGCAATACACTAACCTCTAAATGATGTTCCAACTGTAGCCTGAACAGGAGCAAAACTAAAGTACAATTAAGGTTTGCAGATCTGCCTATATTGGAGCTTTTTAGCTGTAACCTTTCCACCCTGTTCTGTAATTAGTGAACCAGCTCGTAAGTTCTCCAGACAGGCATTTGTGAGGAGTTCAAAGCTTCTTTGCAAACTCAGGAGCAACAATTCCAAAAAAGCAAAGCAATTCTGAACCAGTGAAGCAGCACTACCACATACAGCACCTGCCCACCTGGCTCCTTTTGGCAGCAACTGAGATTTTTTTCTCCCATCCCTCTTACTTATGAGGGCACAGCTTTCAAGTCAATAAAACACAAGGTTTTTTACCTTTCAGATTTCTCACACAGCCCTGTTCTCTCATGTTTGTTTTTACTCGTGTTCCACACGCATCAGAATAAACCATGTCTACATCTCTTTTGACCATAACTACAGACAAAAGCAGCTTTCCCTCACACCTCGGCTCCTTCAGCAGCAAACGCCAACAAGGACCCATGAGCCAGAATAACCCAAAAACCTCACACAGGGCTGAACATGCAACCATCATTTACAGCATTTCTGTGGCAGCTTGTGAAACCAAGGCTTGTAGGTTAAAACCCACATTCATTTGTTTCTCTTATAGCAGGGATTTACAAACCAGTTCCCACACGAGGGAGGCTGACCCAAAACCAGATACCTGATGTACCAGCCCCAGGCTCTGCCTGCCCACCTGTCCCCTACAGAGGTGTGGGAGCTGCCAAGACCCCACAGCAGCTCACTCTGCCCAGGAATGTGCCCTGTGCCAGCCAGGAACAGACACTCACCCTCTGCTGGTCCCAAAGACGGAGCCATCGGATGCAGGACACAGCTGCTCAGAGGGACGGAAGAACACCCACGCCACGCAAAGCCATGGTTGTGCTGCCTACAACCACAAGAAACCCCTGCTAGGCTGGAGGAACACCCACCAAAGCCATCGCAGCTTTAATAGCTCCTCACAGCCTGGGAGGTGATGGGGTAACCAGCAACTGAATAAAACTGAATAAAACCCCTTTCCCTCAAACCAGAGCCAGCTGGTGCTTGGCTCACCTGGAGCTGCACCTGGGGGAACGTGGCCACCGCTCCCTCAGGGTGTCACCAGCTCCCTGTCCCCACAGCACCAAGGGCTACCAGCAACCCCTGCTTTGTCCCCAGAGCAATTTGGGATTTGGTTTCCCAGCCTTTTATGACTTGTTTGTGCAGCTATAAATCCTGGAGGGAGAAGCCAGGCCAATTCCTGTGTAGAAAGCCAGGGGTAAGTGAGAGGGTTCCCCCTCAGGGGCTGCCGGCCAGCTCTAATTTCAGTGTTCTGCTTAGAGCGTTATGCAAAAATTCAGGTGATATTCCAGATTTTACTGCATGAAAGTACATAGGAGTGTTCTTCAGTAGGGCTCTGCTGTGGTAGAGGCAGAGCTGTTAAGTTTTCTGGGGCAGAGCAGATTATTTTCCCGCGACGGGAAATGCGCGAGAAAAATTCATCTGGAATGTTCTTTCTTGTAGAGCGTTTGCTGGCCTGAGGAACAGGGGCATGTCCAATGACCCCGAGGGTAAAATGAGAATTCAAGGGTGGTTTTGGTGCGGGGAACAGTATGGGAAGGGCATTGCCAGGTTGCAGAATGAGTGTGAGCAAGTTGGTCGTGTCACTGGGGTACAACCTGCCCTGGTTTGTAACCTTCACACATCAACGTTATGAGAAAGTGGCACAAGGAGATGATTTTACTGCTGTTTAATGTTGACCCTCTGCTGTTCTGATAGTGCTCCTTGGAAATGTTTGGTCTGCTATATACTACACTAGGTTTGTGGCTTTTATGTGAAATACCTGTTTGTGATCAGAATACAGCACTTACCCATAACTACTCCATAAATCTTAGCAATTAAAAAAATCTCCAACAAGCAATTCTGAAAATGCATTAAGAATGTAGTCTCTGTTATTTTGTTTTGTTCTGAATAAACCTTTTCTTTGCCTTTCACACAGAGCTTTTAGAGTACACTTGAGTCATACTTTCATACAGTTCTCCAGAACCTGAGAGCTAGCAATATAAGGATTTTTAAATTGAAGTTGGGATTCTCAAATAATCTTAAGAGCCTGAGAACTGGGACTGTAGGAGAAATAAACATCACTAATCTAAATATCATGAGTCTGATAACACTGAATAGGGATAAACCAGGGATTTATAGGTGAATGGAATAAAGGAGGAAAGCACAAGATGAAAATAAAGACATAGGTTTCTAGTTTATTTAATTTTTCTGTTTAACATATTGATTAGGAAAAAAGTAGAAAGTTGCTGATGAGAATGTGACGGGAGAACTGAGGTAAATGTTTTATTTGGGGAGGTTTGTGCTTATCTGCTGCAAGTGAAACAGCTTGTTATCAGCGTGGGTGAGAAGTGGGACATGGTTATAATCAAAAGGGAGCTCTGGCTGTGCCAGACTGTTTGGCTGCTTATTTGCTACTGTGGTTTGACCACTTAAACTGCTTTTGTCACCGTGGAGATCCTCTTGTAATTCTGAGAAAACAAGTTCCTTAAATAGCCCTTCCTTTGCAGTTTGTAATTGCAAAGTACAATAGAAATCAGATCAAAGCGTGTTGTGTTTGCTGTGTGCCTTCAGTGTTAGCAAAGGAATAAGAATTCTACCCTGATCTAGTAAAAACACATATGCTGTGACTTTCTTTGGTTTTGTTTGCTTGGGGTTCTGTAAACAAGAATACAGTTGCAGAATGGGTGGCTTTGTGCAGGCTGTCCTTTCAAACCTGTCAATGTGCTGTGTGGATTTGTGGTAACGACTGGAAAAGCAGGAGCACCCATTTCCCAAGTACAGGGCAAGCAGATCTCCAGCAACCTCCTGTACTCTGTGTGGCCTCTACAACCAGGGTTTTATGATCAGTCAGACCTAGTGAAAGAAGCTCTGGATAAATGATAAAACTTTTAAAATATTAATGCAGCCATGATTTCATGAGGCTTTGGTTTCACAAAACTGGTTCTTGGTAATACTTCTTTCTTGGGAAAGCACCACATATCCAGGCCAGTTATCTTAGAGTAAAATAATTGTTTTTATGTGATTGAAATTGCTGTTCATAGCACTTAGATAGAACAATTGTATTGATCTTGGGATAGAAGCTTGTCCATCAATGGATTAAGAGTAATTGTGAAAAATGTAAGGGATTTTGCAAAAAATGAAGCTGCTGTATTCTTATCATGGCTTTCATTTTTAAAAATTGTCAAAATGCAGATGTTTCATTCTATGCACTTTTAGATCAGCTCTTGGAAAGTAACTTGAGTCTTCGTAGGGTGTCCTGAGGCAAAGACTCCTGTCAAAATTGAGGGCAGTAGATGAGAACTCCCTGAGCAGCCTGGAGACAGGTTTTCCAAAATTCTGTTTGCAGGTTTGTTATTGGTTTGCTGTAATTGCCCAGACAAATCATCTGCTTGTCACTTCACCTGACTGTAAAATTGGAACAGTAAGGGTTTTCAGATATTGAATGTGTGAATTTTACTTATTTAATACTTTTAAAGTGCTCTAAAAACCCTTGGTATTTTTATTGAAAGTATTTTGGAAGCGGAATGATTTTATTTGTGGTAATTATATAACTTTATAGGAGTGGTATGTTGTATGAGACAAACACCAAAGCATTATGTGATTTAACTTTTGCTTTACACAGCTTTTGCTGTTAATTTGATTATTTTCCCTAACTGAACAATGTAGTTCACTATACATTAAAATAAGACTAAATTTGCTTGTTAGGGGAATAAAAAGGGAAATGGTACTTCAGGCAGTGGCCCTGAGGTTGTGCTAATTTCACTGGTTTATTTTATAACATTTTGTTGGTAAAGTGATTTGAAGAAGAAAACTTTTAATTTTTTGTTCAGGCAGCTTAGTTTTCCATTGTTTTTATACCTTTAGAGTGATTTCTAAGAAAAGAGGACTACACCACAAAACGTTTCCCAGTTAGGAACCAGCAAACATAATGATCATAGTATGGTTGGACTGTGTAGACTTGCATCTGATAAATACAAATAAACCCCCTCTCAAATTAACGTGAGCCAAAAGTCAACTTAGTGATCTGATGAGGTGCTGACAAATTCACGTCCTAACCTGAATGACATTTGTCACACTGAAGTAGAAACAATTATTAATAATTTTCATTTCATTAGGAGCACTACAATGAAATGTCAACAGCTTCAAAAGTGTAGCAGAAGTGTACAAATTAATTTTGATTTTCTGAAGTGTAATTATTTTTGTAAGTACCACACTGTGTAATCACTTTTGGCGCTATTACTTGTGCAATCAATAACACTTAAATGTACTTAGCTGTTTTCAAACATGGTTTCCTAAGGTCACCCTTTACTGGTGTGGGTGTTTCCATGGAAGAATGTAACGAGTCGTTTTTTAACTGGTCAAAGATGTAGCAAGTTTTT
>VZTJ01001560.1:3077471-3110800 GCA_013397795.1 Orthonyx spaldingii | reverse complement strand
TTTTTTTTTTTTAAGTAATTATTTAAGTATATTTAAATTTTTTATATTGGTTGCCATGAAAGGGTGCTCGATGTTTGTGCAGTTTTGATGTGAAAATGCCTGTCCTGGCTTTGCTGGCGAGTCCATTTTTGTGCTCTGGGTGGCAGCATTAGATCTCACTCCCGTGCCTTCACCTCCTGGGGCTCATCCTACTTGGCAAATGCAACCTGACTGCAGAGTTAATTATATTCCCTTGAGCCAGGCAGTCAGGCCAGATTTGGCCTCACATTAGCCAGATGAATGGTTGGTAATCATCTAGAGAAGTACATCGTTCCCACAAGCTCAGTCAGTCCTCAAGTGCCAGCAGTTGTAATAATTCACGACCCTGTAACGCTCGAGTACAAAAAGATCACAAGAACACATACCTTGATGGAAAGTTGCTTTTCCACCTCGTGGCTTAAGACTTGTGTGATTTTAGCTTCATTCTGATAGGTTTCCTTCAGCTTTGGACAGGAGCATTTTGCTCGTGTATTTGTTCATTATTTTATCCATTTTCTGGACACCTCCAGGATCCTCTGGGAACCTTTGCCACCCCTTTTACAGCAGGGTAGGAGCAGAGATGGTTGGTTGCCATTCAGGGTTAAGATTGGTTTCTGGAATCAACAGTAATCCCTTAAAGGATCCAGTTTATAATGTAACTTGAATGTCTCCTGGAGTCTCTTGCTGTAACTCAGCTTTCAACCCTAATTTAACTTCATCTGGAGAATTCTATCAATGGCTTATCCATATTAGAAGATAGAAACAAAGCTGGTGTAACCAGAGCTAGGAATAGAAGAATGTCCTTAAACTATGAAAATTACAGATCCCCCCTATTAAGAATGAAAACTCAATAATAATAGATTGAAATTTCCTGTCTGATTAGTAAATTATCCATTAGTATACAGAAGTAAAACCAGACATTATGCCATGAGGAAAAGGAAGTCAGAAAATGTAGAAAAAAGGAAATATCACAGTTAGTAGTAATGGCTCTTGACATCTACTGCTGATTGTCATTAAAAATAATGGTTTAGCCATTTATAGCAACATGACAATTGAAGAATACAACAGATGAGGCATTCCAGGCACTAACTTATGTAGAGGCTGAATATGCTAAAATCCAGAATGATATTAACATTAAAAAATACAGACTAATTTAATGTTTCTAGCTTTCTTTCACTAGTTATTATCCGCATTTGTAATATCTATATATGAAAGAATAACTTCAGTACATTGTGGGCATGTTTGTTGTGCTATTTGGAAGATCAGATATTATACAAGGAAATGCAGCGAGAAATGGAGGAACTCTGTGTGAATGTACCTACTCAGTAACTGCACCTGAAAATTTGTGTTGGAATAATTCACTTTGTCTGAACTTGTATACTATATATCCCTGTCTTGGATTTCAGTATTCTGAAATTTTGTTTGATTTTTGGGACAACTAAAACATTAAATTCTTTCCCAATACTCCAAAGCCCACAGTTTCTAGACAGTTGTACTGGAACTGTGGTACTGGGCTGACTGCCAGGAAGCCAGGTAGGGTTTGTTCTGCTTGAAACTCAGCTACTCTGCAAAAATGTTTGAATTTTGGTGACACAGCAAATGCTGTTGCAAAGTATTTTGCTGGAATTTTCAAACTAAGTGCAAAGTCCGTATATGAGTTTGTTTGCACCTGACTTTGACATCTTGCTGCAGATACTAATGGATGAGTATGTTTTAAGCTCTACTGTTTTGTTGTCATTTAAGCTGTGAATATGCCTGTGTTATTTTACTATTACTGAAGCAATCCTCATTATACACCAGTGACTTCAGTGTAAAAGAGAAAATAATGGGAAAAATGCCTACCAGGTTTACTCAGCTGTGCTCCATAGTCTTAGTTCCTCATCTGAGGAGCCTCATCCACTGGAGCCCCTTCGATATCCCCAGCACTACATCTCCATTCCTGTTCTCCTGGTTTCTTGGGAAGATAAACTCCATCACAGGTTCAACTGTTCTGAAATATTCATAGACCTAGAAAGCCTTTGGTCTATCTTGCAGAAGAAGTAAACACAGAATTTGCTTCAAGTAGGCAATTTTTACTAAATAAAACCAAAATCAAACATTTTGCTGACTTGAAATTTCCTTAGGTGAATATATTCCGAATCTTGTAGCAGATAAAAATGTTGTGTCATTTCCATGTGCCAGAAATACTGTTCTGATGAATTACAGCTTAATATTCATAGCTAATCAGGATTGGTTAGTTGTTATGAATATCTGGGATTGTGGGTAATTAGCTAGGTGAGATCTGGGAGTTACTCTATAATTTGGATTGAATTTTAAATTTTCTCTAGATTTAGATTTTTATTACTTGAGTTGAAGCACTGGAGATTAATAAAAAAGTCTATGATAGATAACACGTCTATTCTTTGAGGAAAAAGCAAGTTAATTGGGGTTGTCTTACATGGATTGTGTCTGTTTGCTTGCTTTACTTGCCAGCAGATGACTGTGCTAACCAAGGAATGTTTCATGCAGTGAAATTTGGTTCAGGATAGCAGATCTTAGTGAGCAAACCCAGGAGAAATTAACACAGTTCTGCCCACCCCCAAAAAGATGTCTGAGCCATAGTCAGTAGATGAAACATAAATATTGTTTGTGTGATCCAATGGGGTGCATTCTAAATCCTACAAAATGAGTATGGGAGGTTTTTGCCACAGAGCATTTGGTTTAAAAGGCAGCATCACTAAGCCAAAACTGAAAAAGAAGGAAAAAAATGAAGTAGACCTTGCCAGCTGCAATTACATCTTCTAGTCACTGAAATGTAATATAATTCAATGTCTGTATTAGCATTCAGCATTGTTAATTCATGGGCAAGTAATTTAGTTGAATTCTCAATGAGAAATTGAATTTGAGGTGACTCAGCAGGAAAATCAGTGTGTTCTGTAATTGAATGGAAAAGAGTTGAGTTATCGCTGGCAGCGAGCTTGATGTAACAAGGCTTTGTATTACATGTGCCACGAATAGACTGAGTGGTTTGACAAGGATTACATTTATTTCAGATAATGAAGCACAATAAAACCTGGAGTAATTAAGTAATAAAGAAAACTACATGACCCAAATCCAATGCAGAACGTCCCAATTTAGGGAGAAGTTAGGGAGTATCCATATAAGCAATGTTTATGGTAGAGTGTTTCCATTTTGACACATTTTGCCTCACCATAGGAGATGGTTTGGCAATGTCTCCAGGTCCTTATCAACTCCTTTTTTACATTTCTGTGATTGTTTGATTGCAACATTCACATCAACATCCAGCATGAATTTTAGTGGAGGAAGCAGCATGATAAATGTCCTCTGAAAGATAACTCGGTGATGAAAGAGCTGCTAAAGGTGCTGCTCTGCTTTAGGGAGCTGCATCACAGCACATCTCTGTCATGCCTTCTGCAGAGTGTGATGCAATAATTTACAACAGGTTGTTCATTTCTGGCTCAAGCTTTCTGCTGAGGAAAAGGTGAGGTTCAGCTTTGTGTCATCCAAGTATATAACAAGTGAAACCTCCTTCCAAAGAAACAGGCCCTTAGGGCACTTATTCGGGTTTTATAGTCAGTCTCACAGCTTAAGCATGAAGATTTTTGAGAAGGATTTAGTTCAAGACCTGTTCATGTCAGTGGATTTGCCTTGAAAAAGTTTTTTTGTACTCCAAATGCAACTTTTGTAATCTGGCTGGTCAGGTGGCTTTCTAAACAAAACGATTAAACGATTAAACTTCCTATAGATTGTTTTCCTCTAATATCCAGGTTTTTAGCCTAATATCCATGATCTACATTAGTGTTTGGAATGCCAGTGTCTCCTCTGTGAAATGTACAATTGTGGAAAATATACTTAACTCCAAATAACACAGCAAGCAGATCATGTGTGACAGCTCATCACAGCCCTGGCAAAGGTGTGCTAAGGAACAGATGAGTACCAACAGCATTACAAGAACTCTTTGAATGTACAGGTGTCTGTGTTTTTAGTTTGTCAGATGCTTTAAAAAGGCTGCTAAAACCTGATTTAAACATAAAAGCAGATGCATTCTTTTGAACAGGGATTAGAAAGCAAATAATTAATCATACATACCTGAGGATTTATGTAAGCAGCTGCTTAAATAAGAATCATAAACCTACAAATGCAGTCTCTCCACCTACTTTGCATTCTCTTGAATTAAAAAAATTGTGGATTTGTTTGGTAGGTAGCACTTGACATCAAAAGGAAAATGCTAACATATTCTCCTGGTACCACATAGAAATAAAAATATTCTTAACAAACATCCTGTGCTGTTTTTAACTAGGTGCTAAATGCTTTACAAATGCTGGAGCTTGTAAGCTGTAGTGCTGATTAGGTAAATTAGGATTGGGGTAACTGGAGGCTGTGTAGGCCTTCTACACAATGGAAGTTTGTTTTCCATCCACTAAAAAGACGGAAATTTGCATGAGGGTCACGAAGAAAAGATTGGCTGGTTTGAACAGGCTTCTAAGTATTATGGGAAGTGTATAAAACTGACTGGTTCTGACTTTAAGTCAGGTGAAACCAAGTTGATTTCACAGTTATGTTTTCGAATCCGCGCATCAAACCAAAATCAAAAGGTCTGGATCTGAGGGAAGTGAAAGAGAAAAACAATTTTTTGCATGAACAGCTACAGGATGAGATCACCAGGAGTCACACAGCTTTCATGTTTGGTGCCAGTCTCTACCACACATCGTAGGAGAGGTCTGTGCTCTGTTCTGCTGGGTGAGTTGCTAGAAGTTCATCACTTGAACTGAATTCCATGGGATAACAGAGTTTTAATAAATAAGGATATGTAATTCTGGCAACACTTGTGTGATTTGAGGGACCAATGCTTTACGTATCAGTTTATTGAATTTAGTCTGAGGTCCCAGAGCTGTAATAATAAGTTCAAGCTTATGGCAATAAAGCTACCTGCAGTAATATGTTCAGGCACGAGGGTCCAAACTCCTGCAAAGAAAAAGCGACTCACTTTTATTCAAAATTCAGCTCTCATTGCATTTGTGTCCCTGTTACTTCTCTTGTCGTACTTCATGAAGCTTTTACTGTCCTTGCACTCCAATCCTCTGCCAGTTAAACACTCGAGATGTAGAAATAAACTTTGTTGTAAAGGTGGAGGAATAAAGAGAAGCAGGAGAGAGATGTGGTGCCTTGCCAGCTGCTCCGAGGATTCCTACATGTGCATGGTCTCTGGTGTTCTCTCTCAGTTCTGCCGGGGATTGGAAATGACTCTTTTCCCTTTCTGAGCAACATTTTAATCTTGTTGCTGCCTTGTCACCGTGCTCATGTATTGCAGCTTTGCTTTTATTGCACTGAGCTTGTTTTCATGGGTTCCTTTTTCAACATATCTACTGATGAAATTGAACACTTGGGGGTTTGAATTTGACAGCTGGAGGAGGAGAGAGGGTGTCTCTGATCCTGCTTCCACAGAATTCCCACAGTGCCCCCTACACTGAAAGGCTTTAAATGTATCTCTCCTTTGAACATCTGATGCTGCTAACAGTAATGCTTTTGTAGTGTCTGCAACTCACTTTATCTTCTTCCAAGAACTGACAGTGTCCCTAAAATACTTTTAAAAGGAGAACTTCTTGGATAAATTCTTCCACTGGTATATTTTTCCTTTTTTTCCAACCTGCATCTTATGAATATATTCCTTGAACAGAGTATTTCAACAACTGTTGCCTTTTAAACTTTTAACCCTGTCTCTTGATGTAATGGCCTCTTTCAGGCACACAGGAATGTGGAGGACAGACACTGCACTAACTGAAGATAAAAACATTACAGTAGAGTATGACAGGTTTCTTTTTAAGGTACGGCTGTGAATCTCTGCTTAAATAAATCAATGGGGTTCAAGTACGGCAGGGTCCATGTCCCTTGGATCCACATGGATTTTTAGTTGACTTGTAATCTCCTTGGTTTCCTCCAAAGCTGTGAATTTTCATGCCTCCTCCTCAGATGCTAAGCAAGTCAAGGGTTCATGCTACCATCAAAGACGAACGATTTAGTGGGAAGAGATTTGCATTGAAACATTTACAGCGATTGCTTGTGGCTCGCCGCAGTCTATCGAGCCCCTTTTTAAACTTCACAGTTGTAAACCCATTTTTAAGCTTGTCGTTTGGAAACAACTCTACATGAGAAGGTGAAAGGAGCATTTTCCACAGCGGTGTGGAATGTAACAGCCAGTGAGAGGAGCAGAACGGGAGGACTGCTGTGAAAGCCTTCAGTAAGTGGCTGTTTTGTAGCAATCCTTGAGTCTTGCATCTCAAAAGCTGCCATCGGAGCCGTAATTCCCACTTTTGCTCTGAACTTCGTCGATGAACAGCAATTTTCCTTGCAGCCATTTAAACCTTTACACACACTGGTGCACGTGTCTGAGTACCCTGATCTAGTTCGCCTTCCCTACCTGGAAAACACCTTTGGAATCGTAGTGTCTCGCTATTGGAGAGCAAATAATTGGGGTATGTGTTGACACTCTCAGTACTGGAGGGTATTCATAAACCAACTGCATCCTGAAAGGATGAAACCAAATATGTAAGAATTAAATACATCACTGAAACAGAAATTATGGTATTTTTTAACAGAAGCGAACAGGTGGTGCTTTTAACTCAACCAAAATTAACCCATGTTCAATAATTTATGTGCTTAAATTGACTCTAACAAATGCTGCTTAATTATGCATTCTTGGAAACATGCTTTACGTTTGGTTTCAAATTGGAGTTTACATCCAGCTATGGTTATCTTCCCACAGCAGTTTCAGTACGTAATGAAGTAAGGAATTCAGGATACAAAGAATATTCAAACTAACTTTGCTCTGAATGCAGCTGCAGTTGTCTACGTAGTGTAATTGTCACATTTTCCAACAATGAAAATTAAAAAACTCCCTATCTTTTAAAAAAAGCTGTTCAAAGAATGTTCTCACAAAAAGAAAATAAAAATAGAGCAGCTCATTAGATCTGTAGCTTGACTCAGGAAAACATAAATACAGGAGTCAGTCTGTGTTTGAAGTAGAAAAAAGGAGGACAAATACACAGGTTGTCAGTAATCTTTAATGTCTTTCCTTTGTCTCACTCTGAAGTAAAACCAACTGAAACTGTTGAAAGATAAGTTTATCTAATTCATGCCAACGGGCTCTCTCTTTCCTCCCCCTGATTAGTACTTGGAATAATCTTTCTTTATTGATGTGTTGCACACCTTTTTTGTGTGCATATCTTGCTATTTTCTTCTGAAGACAAAGTGCTGCAAGATGATCAAATGTAACTTTACTATGCAATTTGGAGCAAACTTTGAAAATTATTTTCTTCTGCTCTTAGTGTTGACATGAAAAACTATTTAATGTATTTTTCTTATAACAGGAACTGGAATAATGCAGGAGTGAATTAGCATTAGTTCTAATCTTGCCTGGGAAAAAAATCAATCATGCTTTTAGCTTTTTGTATGTTAGACATCAATGAGATTGTTCACATGAATAAAACCAATTTTTAATTTTTACAAGACTGAGCAGCAGCACAGAGGGCTGGACAATGTAGTAGTGCTTGTACAGTTTTTAGTGTTCAGCAGATCAATTTTCAGGGAAACTGAAATTTTCCTTTTGAACCTGTAATCTGTTCACTGCTGCCACACAGGAGGCCACTGACTCTCTATTGGCATTGCTAAAACTAGATGTATTTATTTTTACTTGTAGAATTGAGGAAAGAAAGCAGGGCAAAAATCAAACCCATTGCTGAAAATCCTGGTCTCTACTCAGTCAGGGGTGTCCAGCTGGAGTACAGGAGTGGAGCAGTTTTGGTATCACCCTCGTGAAATTTCTATCTGAAGTTGCAGGGAGCTTGTTGGGGAGAGTAGAAACTTCATCCTGAGGAACAAGGAAAGTTCTCCCTGAGGCCTGAGGGAGAAACCTGAACTGAGTGAAAGGTCTTGGATAGTGAGGAAATGTGAACGACGTTCGGGACACTGAGGCAAATACTGAAGTGAAACATGAAAGTTCCAGCTTTCTCTCCATCCTCAGCACAAGTAAAATTTTTGTTCCAGTTCAAATATTGAAACACAGTGAAGCATTGCTGTTGTAAAGAAGCAGTTGCTGAAGACCTTTCAGAAAAGGTCATGAGTTGTTAGCATGAGGAACAGCACCCAACCAGAAGCCTTTTGCTTGTCATATCTTGTTACATTTTTCTTAGCATGTTTCTATACAGAAAGGTGGTGAAAACTCCCTTCTGTCAAGGGATGTTTGTAGGCAACGGGAAAATAAGATCCTGGGTGACATCTAGGGGATGTGGTGGGTAGGCAGCCAAGGCTGATGTGGAAAATTAGGGAAAACAGTCCACAAATCTGTAGTAACCTGTGTTTCCTTCTATTTGCAGCTCTTGTGTTTGCATGTACTTACTTACATGTACAAATAATGGTATGTATGAGGAAAACTGAAGGCACAGTTTGGTTTGCTGTCCAGGAAAGCTGAGGCAGAGCAGAGGACAGACAGCAGCAGCACTGTGTGCTCACGTCACTGTGTGCACACCTCAGTCTGCAACACGGAGAGAAAAAGGAGCTAAATGCTGCTTTTCACAACTAGTGAACTGGAATTCTGGCTCTCTATTTGTCTACAGTGTTTGAAATAATACTGCAGTAAAGAACTTTATAGTAATTCACAATCTTAGCTGTTATATTGAACCTCTAAAGTTTGATGCTTAAGTTGTTTACTGTGCAGGTCCAGGGAGGGAATTCTGCACCTCTAGTCCTCTCTCATGAGACTCCCTCCCATCTCTGAGGCCTCCAACATAAGAAGGACATGGACCTGCTGGAGTGAGTCCAGAGGAGGGGCCAGGAGGTGATCACAGTGCTGGAGCCAGGATGGGAGAGCTGGGGATATTCAGCCTGGAGAAAAGGCTTTGGACAGAATTTAAAGCCCATTCCAGTGCCTAAAGCAGCTCCAAGAGAACTGGGGAAGGACCTGGGACAAGGGCCTGGAGTGACAGGACAAGAGGGAAGGGCTTTAAATGGAAAGAGGTCAGATTTAGATAAAATGTTAGGAAGAAATTCTTCCCTGTGAGGGTGGTGAGGCAAAGGTTGCACAGAGAAGCCGTGGCTGCTCCATCCCTCAGAGTGTTCAGTGGGGCCATGAGCAACCTGGCCTGGTGGAAGGTGTCCCTGCCCATGGCAGAGGGTGGAATGAGATGGTCTTTAAGGTCTCTTCCAACACAAACCATTTTATAGTACTTGTAGTGACTGTATCAAATGGAGCACTGGGGCAGAACAAAGGTTTCTGCGAAATGAGAGTGATCACAGCTTTCTCCTGTTACTCCTGTGACCAGCAAACACTAAATCCAACCCAAACCTCCTTATCCCTGTAGTACCCTCCAGTTTACAGTGCAGTTCAATTTTTAGAGCTCTCATGGATTGTTCAGTGCATGCTGTTAATTACCAGCCAGCATGAATCACCAAAGTCATAACCCGACTCCTAAATGAGTTTCCCATAAATCTGTTCTATTCATTAGAGGTCAAGTTGATAACTGCTAAGAAGGAATATCAGTGCTGCATATCAGTCTATAAGGGTATAATTGTAACTAAAAAAATCCCCAATCCTGCTCTCCCTGTGCTCTAGATAATTCAAGCATGGAACTCAGAGCCCTCAAGTAACTGTTATTTCTTAACAAGATGCTGTGAAAGAGGAGAACAAGTGAAAAAACCCTTGCAAAATAATTATGGACATTTCTGAATGTCTTGCATCTCTATGGCATAGAGATGGAATGGTCTAAGCATTTGTTTTGAAAATTTTAAATACTTATAACCAAACCTTTTCCTAAATACCTTATCCTTGACAGAGGATAGTTATCCATAGGAAATATTATCCATTAGGAGGTATAAGAGATATTATCCATTATAGGAGATAGTTATGGACAAGCTTCATTCTTGGAAGGTGACAATAGGAGGAATTAATATCAACATTCAGATAGTTAATGAAGATCTACTCTTCCCTCTTCATATTTAAAAAATCCCCAACTTTTCTTCTAATTTTAATGGTTGGTTGATTACGGAAAAAAAGCAGTTGAAACTTACTTAGAGCATTTTAAATTAGAACGTTTCTGCTGTGTACACTGTAAGGTCACATCAATTTGAGAAAAGCTGCTAAAAAAACCAAATTATGAGCTAGAAATGTAATATAAACATACTCTGAAACTAAACCATGTACCTCATATATACCACATTTTTGGGAAGTTACATTTGTGAGCTTTCAACCAGGAATGAAATGCAGTAGAACTTTTGGGAGCAATTTTATTATCATTTGCAACATGGATTTAACCTAAACATGCAAGTTGTCATTGGAAGAGCATTGATTCAGGCAGATTTAATTGTCTGCACATCAAAAACAACACACAATAATCAAAAATGCCTTTTTTGGGTACCTAATTGTCATGTGATACACAGCCACATACTTCTGCTGAATTTAAATAACCTAACAAAAATTAAGTTGGTCAGAAGAAATTTTCCCTTTTTATGGACTACAATGCTTTAATTCCTGATTGATTTGCAGATAGGGACCATTTTGTACCAATGACAGGGTTTTTTGAAACAGCTGGGGACAACTGTTGGCTAAACACCTCTGAGCAGAGGTACATGGTGTTTCTGCTGCTGCTATGAAATGGAAGCCAAAGTAGAAATATATAGAGATTTCATACCACATGAATGGTGAAACTTTGAAAGAGATATTGACAGAGGAGTTTATTTTCTTGACTAGGATTGCAGGATGGGAGGTGAGGCAATGAAACAAAACCAAGGAACATTGAGATGAAGGAAAATCTGACAACTGAGGTCTACAAATTATTAATAAGATTACAGTTGGTTTAATGGGTCCAATTAAATATAATTGACCTAATTTTATCAGCAAAAATTGTTCTGTTCAATTAGCATAAAATCAGGACAGCACCTACATCAAAAGCTCAATATTAAGATTTTCCAATATACAGCAACTTACAGAGGATACAAGTCTTCGTGTGCACAGGATTGTCTCTATTTGGATTGTTTTAAGATTTCTTATAACAGGGCTGATTTGGTTTGAGTCACATGAATGAATTGTTAAAGTCTCATTTTACTGACAGGTGTGAGAGTAACTGCATAAATTGTGTATTGTACCATGTTCACGTGTCCTACTCTAAAACTCATCAAATTAACTGGAAAGTCATCAGTTGACTTCAAACAGGCTTTTAAATAATGCCCACAGATAAATGTGCACACTTGGTACTGTAGGTCTTCTCAATTTTAAATTTTAATCTTTTAGTTCTGTCATGGACCGAATGTGCAGTTCTGAGATCTCAGAGCATCTTCACCAGACACTTCTCTTGAAGATTTTAAATTAGTTTAATCCTTCAACACGAAAGGATCAGAGGCTGTCCCTCAAATTTGGACTGTGCCATTTGGGAGAAGAGGAATAACTTGTAATTTTTGATTCCATTCCTGAATTCATTGGGAGATGAATGAGGCATTTTGAGATTCTGCCTCTTCCTCATTAAAGAAGAAAAAAGAGGTTGTGAGAAGTGTACAGCTCTCATTTGTTAACTTTAATCAGTTAACTGTGAGTGCTGTTAAGGACTCAATCAAATATTATATTTGCTTAATCAACATAAAATCTGTTATTATTTAAGGATAACTGCTGTTCACCAATACCTGGCTTGTATTTTTTCTCAGTTTTAATTACAAGTTCTTACTCTTCTTGTTCTCTTTAGTAATTCTTTGTGTTACCGACCAGATCTTGCTCTACAGTTTATGGTTCTTTGTGCCTGGATTTGACCAAGGCACTTGATCTGTCTCCCACCTCCAGAATATTTAAAACACATCTCTAATAATTTCATAAGCTTCTCTTCACAAAGATGAAAACTGCCTGTACCTGGAATCCTTTATTCCCTAGGTTGGTTTTATGACAACATTTCACTCTTGTACCACAATTCACTTCACATTTGTGCTCAGTTTCTGTTGAAGATTACGGTGACCCAGCTCCAATCTTAGAAAACCCTTTTCAGCTAAATTCTTACACCCTGAGGAAAATGTCTCTGTATTTTGCTTTAGGCTTGTTTAGCCATCAATGGCAGGTCTTTTACAAAAGATGCTCCAAGGCCATCTTTAACCTCTTTCTCCTTTCACTCTCTGGGTGCTGCACAGCCGGTAAGGGATTTTTAAATACATGCCAGTATGTGTGGAAAAATAATTCCTGACAAGTACCTGTCTTTGCGTATTCCATTTCTGTTCACAAGAGTGGCTTGCAGTATTTTCCATACATTTTAGAGTCAATAATTATTGGTTAATAGTGCATTTTTGAAACTGAGTTGGGGATATTTGACTAGATTGGTTATTTTTGTTGCACATTGTATTTTTATTCCAATTAGAAGTCTGATAATAGTATGAAGTTTTCTCAAAAGAGCAACTCCGTACTTAGAATATTTTCTAGCACATCCAAAAATATTCCTTCCATATCTGTGCACTAAAGATTTTTCTAACAAATGAATACTGAAGCCAGGAACACAAATAAAGTGAATGTTTAAAATTTTATGAATATTTTACATTATCTCTTCTGATCTACCTCTATAGCAACTTCTGTAACACAAAGCAAACAGCATTTCTCAGAGGAAAAGAGAATAAAGGAATTTGGTGTAGGAGCTCTGTTGGATGAGTTAGGAAGGGTAGAAATACATGTTTACTACTAGAGGCTCCCAGCTCTTGTCTTGCAATAATTGGCGATGTTCCTAAAGGTTTACCTTCAGGAGTCATTTAATGCCTATAAATCACAGCTTCCTTTCCAGGTAAATATCTGTCTGTCAAGGCTGCAGAGAAAAGCACAAACCCAAGCACACCCTGAAGTTAAAAACCCAACTAAATAAACCCTTAAAAGCAGGTGAAGTAGAAAGATAAAAGATCAAAAGAAAGTGAATTTCCACAGTTTTAAAAACAGGGGTTTTTTCAGGTTCTACTTGTTTTCTGAGCACTGGTCTTATTAATTCTGTTTATATTTGTATGCTGATGACCAGAGCAGTTTTTAACTCTTTGAAAATGAGTCATTGGAATTCCTGTGGGATGCTCTGGATCCCACTGCTAGCAAGGGATCTTGCTTTGGAGGCATTATAGATTGGACATTGAAAAGGATTAAAGGAAGGGCTTGGAACTCTTGGTGTTCACATAAACTAAACTTGACTAACTGCAGTTGTTCTGTTGCACGTCTTTCTTCCTTGTTTAAAGTTTATTTTAAGATGTATTTTGTTCAGCAGTAAATATCTCTTGTTGTCCTTCAGAGACATTGTTTTCTCCTTTGTCAGCATCTCGTTCCTTATGTACTTGAAAAATATCCTTAATCCTCAATCCTTTTAATTCTGTGTTTCTGCCTTGGTGTGTTTAAAATGCCTGTGACTTACCTGTTCCTCAAGGACTGTGGTATTTTTGTACCTTCAAGTCTTCTGTTCTTCCCTTCACATTTTCATCACCACTTCCCCAAAGTGCTTGCTCTGGACAAAGACATAGCCTGGGAACACACGTAACCCTGAAGTGTGTTGTACAGAGCACATTCCTGGACTAACACAACTCAAAGCTGTGGGATAAACATGGCAAAAGCACTGTTTTCACTGAACAGTGAGCAGGGAAAAAGGTTAAAGCAAAGGCTAAAATGAATAGTTCTCCCCAATGCCCCTCTTGTCACTTAAATAGAAAGCTTGGGGGCTGAGTACTGGTGTCCTGTGAGGAGCTGAATCATTCCAGTGGGACTTTGGTGCTGTCATCTCAAGGTCATGGGCTGGACAAGAGGAAATAGTCTCTGTTGGGACATTGGTGTAGTTAGAAAAATCAGGTGTGCTTGTGGGAGCAGAGACCCTTGTTCGGGTCATCTGAGAGGATTTTTGTGTTTTTAAGGCTTACTCTGTCAATAATCAGTGTCTAACGTGGGAGATCCGTGAGGGAAGCGTGGCACTGCTCTCAAGAGACTTTTCCTTGATGTCAGGATCCCAAGCTGCTGGTGTTGCCTTTGCCTGTCTGCTCCCTGAGTTTTCCCAACCCAGACCACGTAACTGTGCCCAGGCTGTAAATTTGACTCTCAGGCTCTACGCTACTGCTGATTCATTTCCGGGCTTCCTGATTAGCTAAATCCCTGAGATGAACCTGGACACGGCAGGGCCAAGAAGAAACTTCTCAAACTGGTAACCTGCAAGTGTTCTGATCTGAAAACCACCCAAAAAATATTGTGTCTTGGGAAGTCCAGAGCAGCCTCTGGGACTGAGAATGTGACAAAATCCTGTGTGATGTGGATGAGGCCAAACTGTCCAGAATGTGCCAGCTCTGGCCAGTGAGGACATCACCAGAGTTCAGCTGAACAGCATCTCCCAAGAGGAACCAAAGCACTGAAATGATTGCTGACAGCATAAAGCACATTAGCTGCACACTGATAAGCAAAAAAATCAGGGCACAGACAAGTCTCAGAAGCACCATATGCTGAATAAATATCCACAATATGTATTTTATAATGTATTTAAATTGAAAGATAATTTAGATTTACATTAAGTTGCTTTATCGTATTGTGAAAATAAGGCAAGTCTTTAGAGCTGTTTTGCATGCAAATTAATGCTATTTTAAGAGTTCTGGATAGCTGGATCAGCACAGTATATATAGAGGGGAAAAAAATTGGGTTTTACATCTGTACATACAGAAATGAGGGTTTGACACCCCGTGATTCACTTCATTAAAGTCAGTTATTTTCAGACCTCTGTTCAGCGCAATAAAATGTTGGGAAACATTAAGTAAGGGAGGAAGGAGTGCATTAATGTCAGAACAGTTGTGAAATTAATGTGACCCTAAATAATAACCCTTTAGGCAGTGCTGTTCATACCGTAGTGACCAGGGCATTGCCCAGAGCTAAATTTGAATTGCACATTGTGTTACAAAACCAGTGTTCAGCAGTTCAGGTGAAGCTGAAGTTCCTTTTTCCCAGAAGTAAATAAAAGCAGAAACCCAAATCAGAACATACCCACGCACCCCCATGGATCACAAATAAACTGTGGATGGATGTGTGCACATGTAAAACAAATACTATTTATGTTCTGGGAGAAAAAAATCACATCAGTTTCCAGTAGCATCAGCAATATCTGTAAATGCAGTAGTAATTGTTTAACAATTAGGAAATTCCCAAAATGTAGATAACAAATGTAATTTTAGTAATGGGAATTGAATTGCAGGTTTAGCATATTTGTTTGCATTTTTTTTAAACCTGCAATTTCAATAAGTGAATAAACATGTTAGTTAAAATACACTGTGAGATTTATGTTCATTATGTGCATAATTAAGCAACACTAACTTATTGTAGAATTATAGCTAAATAAAATACCAAATATTTTCTAATAGACACCTTTTTATGCAGTGAGGCAACAGGAAAGTGAATCTTAGTGTATGATAAAGTGTACAGAAAATTCTGGACTTTATTCTCCCCATGTAAGCATTCAGACATAAACACAAATGTTTCTTGTAATTCTCAGCATAGTCAGACTTTTAACCACGAGTTCAGGCTTTGTCACCTGCAGTAGATGTGGGAAGGGCTGGTTTACACTGGGAACATTTGAAGTGGCTGAAGAGCAGCTCTCAAGCTGATGAGATTGTAGCTGGAACAGTGGTATCCGTACAGCGAAGCCTCTTTCAAAACAACTCACTAAATAGCTCTTTTCTGTAGCTTATAAAGGAAAAGAAGAAGCTGAGTGTGATTCTGTGCTGCTGGCTTAAAGAATGTCACCTGCTACTGTGAGACTGTTGGGCCTCATTAAATGGCCAAAATACCTAATTATTGATTTGTATAATAGTTCGAATACTGAGGTTTGAACTATTTTGGTTGAGAAATGCTACTCCACTACCTCGTGGAATTTGAAAATTATGGTTAAAAAAGCCGATTGAACTTTTGAAAGGGCAACAAAGCTGATAAAGACATTGAAAACCCTACCCCTCCTCAGTGTTTCTTCTGTCAGACTTAGGAAATTTTTTTATTCAAGAACCGAATTCAGGAGCAGTGATGAAAGGATGCAGCTCTGCCCATTTCTCCTCACTTTGTGGAAAGAGCTCCCAAGCTTGTTTGTCTTACTGTTTGCAAGGAGAGCCAGAAGTTGTGTTTTAGCTCACATTCTACATTCAATTTGTAGTTCCATTAGACAGGTCAGTGAGCAGCCTTTTCTGCCTCCTTTTTAATTCTCCTTCAGTAGCTTCCCAAGAGCTACTTCTTTCTTTTACTTTTGTGTTACTAAACTGTAGAAAGCTGATGAATTTTTGAGGGTGGAACAGCGTTTGCAATATTGCAAAAGTCCTCTACTTTTCAAGCTACTGCTCTAAAGTGTGACTTGTAAAAAGATGTGGGAATGCCTTCAGATCCTAAAAGTTTGATATGAAAACTGTCTCTGGACACATCTCTTTAATAAGGTGGCACCGTGTTAGTGAAAAGATGCCAGTCCTTCATATATGGCAATCTCTGCGGATGAGAACTGTGTAGAGGTTTTTAGTACATTGGTGTGTTCTTCCCTGCTCCTGCAAAGGATTGTTGCATCAGTCAGGGAGGTTATTAATTAAGGTTTTTCACTGAAACAGTGGTGAATGACTTGCAGCAGTGAAAAGAAAAAGGCACATCTGAGATACAGAGATGTTATAAAAAAGAAATAAAAGCCACCAAAGCAATTTCCCTGCTGATAGAGTTCTGTTAGTGTTTTGCATTATTTAGAACATACAAGAGCTAAATTGCTGTGAAAGATAATTGATGTCAAAACAGGAGTGTTGAAGGCCAAAAGATTGTTGAAATATTTGACAGGCTTTTTATTCTTACCTTTAAGGTTATAGTGTCTGAAAAGCAAGCAGACATTATGTCATCCTGCAGCAGGAATGTGTTCTTCATTTGACTGTGGGAGCAGTGAAATCACATTTATAATAACCAATATACGTGTGTGTGTGTGTGTGTGTATCCTAAAGGTTTGATAATTGAGGATGTAACTACAAAGTTGTCAATGACTTTTGAAATGTCTTACATTTCAAAGAGACTGGAAAAATTATAATATAGATATTTATCCAGCTGAGATAGTAAGGAAAAACTGCAGAGAGACTTAGTGCAGTAATTCAAAACAGAAACCTAAACCCCTACCTTTATTTTTGCCTGTTTCTAGCATTGTTGCATGCACAAACCACTTATCCTAAGAATTATTATCAGTTTGCTGCCTTCACATATAAACAGCTTTTCAGGATGAATATGAGCCAAGCTTTAGAGATGCAGTCAACTGTCCAATAAAAATAGGATAAGAAATCTCAAGTCTTTCACTGGGTAATTTCATTGTATGTTTTAAATACTCTCTAGGAGAAAGGTTCAATGTACAAAAGCTTTGAGCAGCTGAGGACTTATCTGAAACGTTTCTAAAGAGTTGGTAAGAGCACAGAATGGGAGCATGAAAATCTCCTGCAATGTGCCAAGGAGAATCTTTCACAATGGACTTTGACAGAACACTGTCTAATTATGAACTTTATACTTCTGTTAGGTGATTCCTATACATCAGGCTTGCTCCTTCTATTCTGGGTCTAAAACATTCTGCTTGGAAAATTTAGTTCAGCCAGTTTTAGCTCAGAAAGCATCTATTGCTTTCACAATTTCCCATGTTTATACTTAGGGCAGGGGAAGGTATGGAATTAAGCATTGTTATAGCAAAATGAACCAAATTCCCAAATTTTAGAAGTGGGTGTTCCTTCTCAGGTTTTACAGTGACTAAAGAGAACTCCAGTTTGGTGTGAAGTCTTTTCACTGTTGCTGAAATTGTCAATATTGGTCTTCTCAAGCTGGGTCTGCACGGCAGCGTAACGGGATGAAGTCTGTGTGAGATCAGGGTTGTGGCTTTTAATACCTTTGAAATAAATATCAGCTTTCACCCTAAAGCAAAGCAACTCCCCAGGGCACTCTGAGGGAGCCATTTGTTGGTCTGTTGACCTCTCCCATCCCATTTTTGCTGGGAATACTCTGCCACCCCACAAAGGTGCCCTCACCAGGAACACTTTTATATCAACCCTAATGAGCAGCAGATGCAAACCCTCAAATATCATTGACTGTCCCAAGCCATCCAATTCTCACCCCAACTCTGCACATGTTAACATGTTGGTAATGACATTTTCTCTGGGTTCAAGTGCTTCATTATCAAGATTAACCTTCATTTTATTCTTCATTCTAATATAGATCTTCAATGTTAAGTCTTCTTCAGGGATCTCTTATCATTTCCTGAACCCTCAATTTAGTAAATCCTGCTTACTCATGCCCTTTTATTCTATTAATTTCTTTTAAGGGTATCTCTTCTTACCTAAAATTGTCAAGGAAACCACCATCTTTGGCTTAAACAACATCCCCAGAGCTTGAAAGAGCAATGTTATTAGATGGAAGAGTGAAATTATGTTTTAATTTGCTTCCTAAATTACATTAAATTATGTATGATCTCTCTTTGGCTTAGTGCATCCTTTAAATTAGAAAGTTTAAATAGAAAAGAACTCTGTTTTCATTACTAATTCCATGATAATTAAGTATACACTGACTTTGTTTCAAAAACCATTAAAGGTTTGAGGTAGAGTCCCTGAATCGCCAGATCTTGTAACAAAGCATAAGAATATATCCTATCCTGTATCAATTATTATTTTAGTTATTATTTTATCATAAAATGCTGGTTCAGTGCTGCTTCCCTACTCACTTTGTAGGCAGGACAATGAGAGCACTTGACAGGAAAATAATGAGTATTTATCTGGGAGTTCCTCCTTCCTTTGCTCTACAAAGAAATGTTTCCCCTTTTTGACCCCCAGCCGGAAAAAACCATCTGTCTTTTGAATAAAATATAAACATATCAAGTTAATGCCTTTTGAAATCCAGAAAATAGACCAAATATACTAAATACTATAAATCTAATTTAAAACTCTAGGTGAGTAGAAACAGAATGCATAAATTAATATAACGTTATCGAGTCTCTTCCAGACCTATCTCACCTTGCTTGTTATCAGTTATTTAAAATGTGATACTTGGGAAGAATCCAGTCAGGTGTCAGCCCTTCCTTTCCCTGAGCTCTGACTTGGCTTTTATGGAACACAAAGAGATTTTAATGGAATGAGCAGGGCCAGGGGACCAAGGGACACAAAGAGTCCGGGGAAAGCACAAGAGATTAAAGAGATCAAGATAATTGCAGCAACTTGGGGTGAGTGGTCCCCAAGTACAGAGATTTGTAATGTCTTGTAAAGGGGAAACTTCCTTCTCTAGGCTGAGGTGTAAATCAGGACCTTTTAAACAGACCACAGAGGGGGTGACAGAATGCAAAGCACATCCTCGTGTATTTAGGAATTTATCTTCTAATCCACCTCTCCTGCTAATCCGGGCCCTGGCTGCCTCCTGGGGTTCATTGCTTCGTCTGCCTCACTTCCAAACTACAAACAATTCCCAGGCTCTTCCTGGAGCCCGCTCTGGCAAAGCTTTGGGAACGTGAAAAGAGTGGATTTTACATTACACAAAATATAGAAATAGAAGTCATAAAATTCCCTTGAGCCCTTTTATTTCTTTGTTTGTGTTTTTTGGTTTTGAGGTGGTGGTGTTATTGTGTTGGGCTTTTTTCGTTCTCCCTGCTTAGTGCAAGAGATTAAGAATGAAGATTTCCCACTCATTTTTCCACTCTCTTGGTTTCATTAAACCAAAATGCATTTGGTCTTTGGCAAACATCAATTCTCCAAATGTTTTGTGGAGAGGAAAAATACATTTATGTCTTTGTAGCAACATTAAACAAGGCAAGAAAAGTGACAAACATCCCATCAGGCTGTATAATTATTGCCTATCACTTCTGCAATGTCTTCAGCTATGCATTTATCTTCTGTACTTCTTTCTCTAATCCTTCACTGGAGTGAATAAGATCATCTACACCTACACCTGAAGAGGGAACAGAATTAAATTATAGACATTCTCTTTCAAATTTAATGAGCAGTAACATGTGTGTTCCAGAGATGGAACCTGGATCTTGTTACCTATAAACACGAGAAATATCTTAAGATGAAGACAAGACTATTTTTCACATCCTGATCCCAGCTACAGCCCACTTGGATGAATCACAGAACTACTTAATAGCATCGAGAAATGACAGGAGTGACAAGCAATTGTAGCAGTTTATTTCATTTTCCTTTGCTGATAATGCAGTAGCTGAGGACTCAATGAAACCACTGTAGCTGTCCAGGAAAGAAAACTAAAGTGTAAGCGTGGGGTTAGTGGAGGAAGACTTAGGCAGTTACATTCTACCATTCACTTTCTTTCAATTTCTGGTGAGACATCTTGATCCTAAAATAATATTTGCTGTTCCATTGGCTTTATAGTGCTAGACTGTTGTACAAATGGAGGGGAAAGAGGTGAAATTCAAAGTACCAAACAGAAAGGAATGCTCCAACATCCAGGCATTGTTAATACTAACCCTGGGAGGATTACAAGTGAAACTGCTGCTGCACAGCTGTTGTGAACTGCCTTAATTCAAACTCAGAACTTTCCTTAAGCACAAACAAAATTTTAAGATTTGCTTTAAAATTACTTTAACATTTTAACAGCACGGTATGTACTAAAATCCTCATACAACGTTAATTCCAAAATGATTCTTCTGGCCTTTGCTAGCCTGCAGCTGCATGTCTTCATGGTCTGGTGAGGGTTGCACAAAAGATTTAGAAGTTCATTCTCTGGTTCAAAACACACAGAGAACAGAGAGGAGAAACATTTTTCTCCCCTCTCCAGTCCCCATGCCTAGGTGTGTATGTGGATGGTGCCTTAGGCAGGTTACAGTTCAAAGCCCAGCCAATCTGATGGTCCATGAGATTTTCCTTGGTTTATTTGCTAAAAAGTTCTCCAAGAACCAAGTTTGTGGCTGCACCTCCTGCACTGCCAGTCCAGGGTCCTGGTAAGAGAGGTCAGACCCCTCCCAGGGGCACTTGTCCCTTGCAGACACCAAGGAAAGTGCTCTGGTTCTTCACATCAGCTGCTCTGTACTCCAGAAGCTGGAAGGGTGAGACCTGGTGATCAACAGAAGACAGATCAAAATACATGAGAAAGGAATATAGTGTCAAAACCCATTAGGATGAAGAAACTAGATGGGTTTTTCCCTAGTTTTCTCTCTATGATGTTTGGGGTTTTTTTTGGTTTTTTTTGTAATGAGATGCAAGATTCTGGTCTGAAATACATCCCCTGACTTCACTGGAAACAATCTTAGGCCGTAATTCTGGATAAATCGAATTAAAAGTGTCTGGATCCTGTTCAGCAGCCTGGATAGCCCCCTAGCCAAAGGCTTTGGATTGGCTTTAGCACGAGAACCACCTGATACCCTGATCTGGGAAAGAATTGTGTGAAGTACTCTGCTAATTGTAACAGCTGAGCTTTTCTGAAGCCCTTGGGTTCCCAGGTGTCCTGCAGTTGGAGGTGAGTGCTGTGCCCCCTGGGACTGAATCCCCAGGTGGGCTGGGGAGGCACCCAGCATTTCCCTGGCAGCACTGGAGCCGAATGGAGCGTCCAGCTGGGAGCAAACGGGCACGGACCCTCTCAGGTAATGGAGCTCTCTGGGGTTGTACTAAACCTCATGGTATCAATAGGGCTAAAGGGTTACACGTGTTTTGTTCTCTTGTGTATTGCTGTCTTAACCCCCCTTTTTCCTCCCCAGTCTGTTCTGTCTGTTGCTCCAAGACAGGAGTGGTGACCTTCAGCTCAGAAATTGGCGTTACTGTGTCACAGCCGTGTGCTCAAAAGCTCTCCCAATTATTATGTGTATTTGGGCAGAGTTTAGTGTTCTATATCTGCCCCTCAGCTTGCCCAGCACTCAGGTTAAGCTATTAAATGGTTTTCTAAATACAACAAATATTTGATATATCAATATCTTCTCTTGGTCTTCCTTGTATCAGATATTCTCAAAAGCAATATCCCATCCTTTCAGATCACAATTCTCCCTTTGTACCTCCATTTCCTTTATCACTGCTATCTTTAGGATATTTTGTATCTCCTACTTGAGGGATTTTTTTCTATATTTATCAGATTCCGGTGTCTCCCAAGATGGGTTTGGTGATTTTCCATTTTCATTTATTATTTGGTGGGTTTGTTTCTAGTTTTTGTGCTGTCTTAATTTGAAAGATAACAATTAATTGAAATAACAAAAGCTTTCCTAGGTCAATATCAATCCATGGTATTGGTAACTGGTGGCATTTCTGTGTTAATCTATAGCTTACAACAGTTTCAGAAAATGGATATTTTGTTTTGCTTTACTGCTGCCTTCTAGAATTTGCTGTGCACTTTTTCACAAATCTCAAGTTTTTAAAAGTCAAGGATATTTCTCTAAAATTCTTAGCAATGAGTAGTTTACTGTGATTTTCATGGTGGGTGTTTACGTGGGTGTTGAGATTTTTTAAAATAAAATAAGGAGAGCGTTAGCAGAAACTTTTGTATAACGAATGTAACATCCATTGTTCAAGGGCACCGTTGTGTGCCTGGATGTTTTTCTTTATTGGGATATTTTTCTTCACTGAAGGCAGGCAGAAAACTCTGAGTCAGTGGGTGGAGGTCAGAACAACATCTGCTCTACCCATGGAGTACGATCTCTGCTGTGGCTCGGAGAATCAATGGAGCCTGTAATGAGGAGAGCTCCAGTACAGACAAGATGCACAGAACTTATTGATCAGAGCCTGAGTAAACCCAGCCACAGAGCCTGTGCTGAGCCCGGCTGTACCTCGGGCAATTTACTGCCCATGGAACAGGGATTAGCAGCAGCTTTCCTGCCATGTTCAGGGATAAAAACATCCCACGTTGCAAAGCCTTTAGTTAACAAATGATATTATTTGTCTCAGTTTAACCAGGATCCTAAGAGTTGTAATTATGGAGATGTAAGGGAAGGCATCTAAGTTAATAAAATAGCAATGTATGTAAGGTTTGCTGGTGCAGAAGAATTGGCAAATAGAAATTTTAAATTTCTAAAGTTGTGCTAAACAAGTAATTTTTGGAAAGAGAGCTTGTAACCTGATGGAATTAGGGATCCAGTATTAAATAGCAAACATTTCAAAATTGGCTTGTTCTGGTAGAACTGTCTGGATCTTGAAAGAGAATCCCTAGTGTGACTTTTAGGATTGTTAAAATATCACAAACTTCAAATGAATACTGGTTATTTATCAAGGACATTGCTTTTGACAGAAATCCTCTAAAATATCTTCAAACAATGTGTTGGGCTGCTGGTATATTTTAAATACTTTTCATTGCTGGTGGTGGGTGTTTTTTTTTGGTTGTGTTTCTATTTTGCAGGGTTTTGTGGCATTTTTTTTTTTTTTTTTTTTTTTGGCTTTTTTGTTTTGTCCTGCCTTGCACTCCAGAGAAGAACTTGTCCATTGAAGGGACACAGAGGTTGTGGGAAGAGCCTCAGAGTTGTGTGTGCTCTGCAAGGCAGCACAGATAAGCCCTCACTTGTCACTGTCAGTGGAGCCAGACAAGTCAGTCTGAGAGGGTTTTGTTACTCAGTGAGGGGAAAATACCAACTTCCACATCATGCACTGGTTGCTCTTCATCTTCCTGCTGCCAAATTGGCAAAGCATGTTAGCCTTGACTGAAAAGATGAATTTACGGGAAATCAATTTTGGAGCAGTTGTTGTGGGCAAGCAGTGTCTAATCCAAACCCACGTAATTAGCAATAGTTTTGCTTTCATTTTTAAACCCTGTTACTCCACTGCAGGTGGAAATGGGAGAAGGTAAATGCAACACTGATCCCTGTTAGTGTGCTCCTCTAGAGAGAGAAATGAAAGCAGCTGGTGGAAGCTGTGCACAGCACACTCAACTCCAAAATGATTTAAATTTTTTTTAACCTCCTAATTTTCTTTGTGGCTGTAATAGGCTCGTGATACTTGAAAGATCATCTTGCCAAATGCATATAACTTTCACTAAAGCTGAAAATGTATAACTGAAAAATGCATTCTCCTTAATAACTACAATAAATATTATGTGTTTTGTTGTTAAGGTATCTGTGCATTTGAAATAGTCTAATACTCTTCCCCTTCTCAATACACATTCGTGAATCTGTTTCTCAGAATTGCTTGCTCTCTATCATACCAAAATTTTTTGCAAAAAAAGGAAGCAAGAGCAGCTATATTTATGTACCAGATTTGGAATGTTGAAACATGATTTAATTAGTCCATTTTAGAGGCTGTTAATTACAGAATGATTTTTTTTTTTTTTTTTTTAAATTCTCTGCAGCAGTGCTTAATTGGGCTGAAGGGTTTTGAATGCAATTTGAAAGCAATATCAGATGATGTATTGGAATTCAAAACCAAGTCACCAGTGTCTGGTGTACGTTCTAGGCTTTCTTTTCGGATGGCTGCTGAGCCTCTTTTAAGACTGACCCTTCCCAATTCCAGCAAAAAAGGTCTGCCTATCCAAAAAAGTCAGGAGGCAAAGTGGGAGAGGTCTTAGTGTCTGTCTCTGGTCCAGTGTAGGTGAAATGAGAACTCAGGCTGGGGTGCCTCAGAATAAATACACCCAAAGACCATCACCCCTGTGTGTTTCAGGTCCCTGTGTGCTCAAGAGCATTAACACAGCAGTGCCAAACTGAATATCTGAGGGCACCAGAACATAACCAGATGTGATGTGCACTTCACATCTACACATAAGCAGAAAAACAAAAATTCAAGCTATACCATATAATCAAGTTGTCAGACTGTTCCCTTCTACTTCACAATTTTAGGATATGATGCAAATGAGCTTTTAAAATCGATTTGGATTTGTCAACACTGTTAATGAAAATGTTAATGCCTTGTTAGCTGTCGACTAATGGTAGTGGAGGTTCTCATTCCTCACTTAATGGTGGCACCAAATGTAAGAAATCCTGATTTACGGGCTGCAAATGGAATCACAGAGTGAGCTCTCCTGATCCGAGCGCGCCCCTCCCGCCGGTGCCGTGCAAGGTGGGGTATTGATGGATGGGTTTCTGACTCCTTTGGGGGAGCTCTGGAGGCAGTTACTTCATGAGGTGCCATTTTATCCCAGTTGCACTCGACCCGCTGCAGTTGGCTCATTGATTGGAGTCAGTCAGGGGAAGCAAAAGGCAGAGATTTAAGGAATGCTGGGGAAAGTGCTGATATTTGTATCTTTTTTATTTTTTTCCAAGGACTCCACTTATGACAATGTGCCAATGATTGCTTTCTGGATGCCTAATTGTTCTGTCATTAGATGAGGTTTTGTAATTCTGTTCGGAGTGGCGAAGTCAGAGTTTAATATTAGCAGATGCTGTTTTTCCTTTTTGGTGGGTTTTTTCCTCCTTCTTTGGCAGTGCTTTTTGGATTTTTGATTGAAGAAATTGAACTTTGAATCTATACACATTCATGCATCATTTAGTTTGTAGACCTCTGCTCAATTACAATGCAGAGCAGAGGCGTAGAGAGATCTGAGTGAGAAGTCCTTTCCTGAAGAAATAACACAGCTTTAAATGCTGGTTTGTGGATGTGGTTTAGCATTATTGGCAAGATGAGCAATTAATATTAAGTGTTCTGTTTGCTTTCAGAACTCCACTTCGTTAAAAAAAAAAATAATCCAAATTTAATGCTGAATTTTTTTACGTTTAAAATACCGAAAAAATCATTTTGGTCAGTGTTTGGCTTTGTTTTCACACTGTCAGTGATAGGTAGTTATTACCCTCTGTGTGTATATTTAAAACCCTCTTCTCAGCTCTGCATAGCTCCTGAACTTCATTTTGCCTATGAGTTCAAAGATTTGAGTGTGTGGTTTCTTTATTTGCTTGTTTTGTTTGTGGCTTGGGTTGAGTTCCTGAGTTTTGCAAGAGAAATTTTCTTTCATTCAAGAAATGAATTAAGATTTGCTGGATGTTTCTCATTTACTAATTCCTGACTTCTCATTGCTCATGTCAATGGTAGATGTCTGAACTAAATCTGAAGGCTGTTTCTCAGTTTTTAAAATTAAGTATTTAGCATAAGGAGTGTCAGAATTTACTCCACTATGAACAGAGTGGCAGTGGTGTTTGAGGGGAGAAATAAGCAACTGTATTCAGGGTATATATATCCAGAATTTTCCACTGGAATCTTTATTCAAAAATAAAACTGCTCATATTTGTTTCTCAGAAATAATACATTTTAAAATACATTAGTAAAGAGCTGAATTCTGTTCTTCTTCACTCATCCTTCTAAACTCATGATGTACTGGAGCACTGAAAAACCAAGCAAAGAACATTCCTGTTCATAGTAAATTGATACTGAAAACATTTGATAAAAGCACTGATTTGGCCTTTTCCCTGCTGGGTTTAGATTTCAGTTAACAAAAAGCTTTGCAGAAGTAGCTGGTCATGTATCAAAGAGTTTAGATCTAATAGGTCTTTGAACAGATAGTGTAAACATCTGGGAATAGAGGTTGAAAGCAGAGATGTTCTTTCATAACAAGAGATGCCTTTTTAATCCTGGTCAGAGTTGTAAAAATGCTGTCAATAAGCAGAAACTTGCTGTAGCTGGTGACTTTGTTAAGCAGCAGATTTGATGCCATTTTACATTGTTTAATTATGTTAAATGCTTTTGAAGCACACCCCAAAATAGACACGGACTCCTAAATGGACATTGGAAAAGTCCTGATTTTTTGGTTAAACTTTGCTTCTATAATCAATCTCACTATTGTAAAACATTCTTCCATACAGAGGTTTTTTGTTTGTTTTTCCTGTTCCCAGCCGGGAGGGAGTTTGGAAGCAGCAAAACTTTCAAAGTTTAGTAGAAGAATGAAATTCTTAATGTTTGTAACATTGTGTTAAAATATAAACTTACTTCGCATAAGTATTAGTTTCTCTTATGAATATTATTTTTATTATATTGCAGGTTTATTTCCCAGGTACTTTTTCTACTGTGATTAAGAGAAGTATTTCTAGATGACAAATCCAATTTGTAGTTTGTAGAAACTCGAGGTTGCTTTTATTCCAGATAACTGATTAACCTTTGGTCACCTTGATCTTTCTGGAGAAAATTAAGGCAACTCTCCCTGTGCCTATCTTGCTTTGTTTTACTCAGGTTAAAGTCTTCAGACTGAAGAGACAATATTTTTGGTTTGGTTTGGTTTTTCTTTTCTTTTAATGAGGAAAACTTATGTCTCCTCAAGGTTTAGAGCATTTTTATTGAGCTTGAGCTCCTAAAGAGAGGACACTTTAATTCGTAAGGAAATCTGAAAGCATTAGCTTAGTGCAATAGCAAACTGCAGCTCTTGGGGAGAAGCACAGGTATTTATTGATTTCTAACAATGCCTCGAATGCAGTCTCTGTACTTTGGTTTACTATGAAAACATTTTTTTCAGTATTATGACCTAATCTTTCATTATTCTCTGAAGGAATTAATTTTAATCTGACTGTAGCTCTAATATAACATTTTGACCAAGAACAGGCACACTTTAACCTGGGTGCTTTGCCATTTCATCCAGTTCTAGCAGTGAACTGTTCTTGCTCATCTCATGAAAGTTGTTCAAAAAAAGTGCTACAGATAACCTAAGACTGCTGGTTTGATTGAGATTGTCTGTCTTCTGCACAAATGCAGTCTGATTTATGTTTAGTGTTTGCTTGAAAAATGTTCAAATCACCAGATGTACCTAAAAAGTGATTCTAGATAAAGCCATTTTGGTTTTTTTTTTTTTAAAGTGGACAAAACATATTTTAAACCAATCCCATGTTTAGAAAACTTTGCCATTGTCCAATCACTGAATTATCCAGAAGCATTTTTATAAAGCATCCCAGCACAAGCTCTGTGTCTGAGGTGCTGCATGGGACAGCAGGAGCACGGAAAGGGTCGAGTCCTCCTCTGAGCCCTGTCAGGATTCCTGCTGGGAAGAACCTGGGGAGCAGTGGAGCTGTGGCCAGGGAGTGCTGCCTTTGCTGCCTGCACAGGGAGGGGAAGGGGCAGTGGGAAGGGAGTGGGACACAGCCCTGGCTGGGGATCTCTGGGGTCGGTGGAAAGGGTGTGGGATGCAGCCCTGGCTGAGGATCTCTGGAAGATTATTTGGACTGAAGCTCTCCTGCAGCCATTCTCAACTATTTTAGAGCTACCTTTGATGCCTTAGGATTTTTAGCTTCTATTTTTCATGTAACTTTGGAGCTACTCTTCTCTCATCTCAGACAAATCAATTTCTCTCTAGGCCTGAAACTCAAGGACACCTTATGGTGTTAACCCCCAAAAAATGTAAACAGCAGAGAAATTGGGGGGAAAGCTGGGGATAGATGACTTCATTACCTGAGGTTATAATTGGAGGTCTAACCCCGACATACAAATGGACCAAAAATTATAAAGCACGAAAAACCTGTGACCCATCGTCCATTTTGGGTGCAGCCCTGGGTGGGCCTTGGCTACCCGAATGTACTGAGAAGGCCTTTGAATAAATATCTGCTTTTTATTCTCTCAGTTTTGTCTGGCCTCTGTTCTAGGTAAGCCCAGGAAAAGGCATCACCCTGTTGTCTCTTTATTTTTGGTAACAGTGGCTTTCTGTCTCTTTTGTGTTTTGGCTCCTCACATCTTTGCTCCCATTTGTCTGTTTCCCTGTTGTGAGCCTGGGACAGATGAAAAGAGAGAGAGGCAGAGGAAATTTACTTTAGATCCTACAACACCCCTTGTTTGAGAGCCGCAGTTTGAGCATGAAAATAATCTCAAGAGAGGGCAGCTGAGCCTTTTGAAAAACAACCTAATTTTGATGCAATCCAAGTGATAATTGGGCTACTCGGGAACAGCAAAGCACCAGGTGTTTGACAGTGTTCCTGCTGAATCAGGGGAAGCAGAAGGGACTAAGCAAGTCAAAGACTTAACAAATGAGTGTAGTTGCTTTAGGAGAGATGTGTTGATGGAAAAAAAACCAATCAAGAAATTAAGGCAGGCAGATGTAAACATAAATACTTTTGTTACCTTGCAGAGAACTTCCCTTTTAAAGGCCTATATTTCTAAAACGTTCTTATTTGTTATTATAGAGGAGCTGAAATCAAGGGTTCTAACACAACAGATTCTTGTAGAACAAAACCTTTCAGTTTATCAGGTAATCAAGGCAGGCTGGAGGTTGCTTGAATACACACTTTTCTCTTAAATTCTAATAAAATATGTGTTGTATACGAGCAGCAAGGAATCTGGGGCTGTGCCTGGTCCAGCAGAGTGTACAAAATCAACTTTTGTAAGGCCACCATGGGATGTTTCCCCTGTTTAGAGAAGAATCTGTAAATGTGTTTTCCATCTGCTTTGCCTCTCATTTGACTGTTACGCTGTGCATTACAAAAAATACACATGTACACAGCTAATATTTTGAAAATAGGCTTTTATGAAATCAAAGACAGCTGATATCTCTTAAAAGCAGCATATTTAGAGCTGTCTGTGTTGAGTATCATCAGATTTAAAATGTATAGCAAGTAAATAACATAAAACTGATGAACCAGAAAATAAAAAGGGTTCACATGCTTTATTTTGTTAGTCAGCACAGCAGCAAAATACCGAAGGCTGTTGAGATGTTGTCTCCTGATATAAAGCTAAAAATGCATCACTCATAATGATATCACAGCAAGGCAGAGGGAAGGGTTGCCCTGTGCTCTGTGTTCATATTTCACTGCTGACTTGACAGCACACAATCATTTCAGTTTGGTTGGGGAGCAATATTAAGATCCCTTCCTTTCTTCAGAGGTTTGGGCACTTAACACAATGTATTCCCAGAACGTACCAGGTGCTAAAATACACCCTGTACCTAAAGTGCTGTGGCTCACCACGTCTGACACATTGAATGTGAAGCTTTGAATGCAAAGGTCTGATGAGGTGACACAGTACAAATCACGACCAATGTTTTGGGAAGAAAGGCTTTCAGATGTTGTTTTCCTGGTCTTATGAGTTTTATTTCCAAATCCTGACTTCCGCTGTGGTTGGTTTTAGGCAGTAGGTTGGTGGTGTAAAGGTGTCCCTTGGCCTGCTCTAAGCTTTAATTGGCAGTTTAGACAGGTCATCCATTACAGATAAGTAAATAACACAAATTCTTACATGTATTGTTCAGTTTTCACCCCTGAAATTCTACCTTCACAAGCAGATTATTTTCTCTAAGCACTACAGAAAGACATTTTTTCCTTCTGCTGCTTAAGGTGAAATTTAAGCCTGCAAGATTGAACTCCTAACCACTTAAACCAGCGAAATCTTTGTGCCAATAAATTAATGTGGTGCTGAATTTACAGAATTCCGCTGCTCTGCCCTTTTCCTCCGAGCTCAAGGACAGCAGAGGGAGACCAGACAGCCTCAGATGTGAGGGAAGCACCTTTGGAGCGTCCATGGATAGATGGAGTGCTGTTAGTGTGTGAATATTGTGCAGGCAGGGTGATGGATGGATGGCTGAATATGATCCACCTGCTATCAGAGCTGGACAAAATTACTTGAAGCAGGAGAAGTTTGTTTTCCCTGCCATGACGTATAGTTTATAGGCAAAAAAAGATATATTTGAATGTTTGTAAGTGGGTGTTATGAACGCTCCTGGCCTTAAACACTGGCAAGTTATTGCTGTGTGCAAACATCCTTTACTGGAGGCAATGTTTGCTTCAAAATAAAGCCTCCCACTCTGTCTTGTGAGCAGTCCAAGACTGTCTTCTGCAGTGAGAGTGGTGATCTGAGGAATCTATGTATAGCCACAAGCTCGGTGATGTTTGCAATTGTTGGTATTAAAAAAACTGTACATACAAACCCTGTATTATTTTCTGACTGGAGTATCTGAATGATACTTTCCTGATTTAATAAATGATTTAATTGGAAGAATCCATATCCTTGAGGAGTCCATTAAATATTAAATCTTTGACAGGCTTTGCAATTCAACTTAAAAGGGATGTGAATGTAAAAAAAAAAAAGTAAAACAAAAGAAAAAACTTTTTTTCCCCTTCTTTTTTTCACATTTCCAGTCACCTGCTTTGCATTTACGTCTCTTGTTTAGGGGAGGTTCCTAGATTTTGCTTAAATGCCTCCTGCTACCATGTTCCTCTCTGAAAGAACATCTTTCATCATTGAAAAAACAGCAACTGGGACTGGTGTTTGTTTTCTTCAAATAGTATTTAATGGGAATTTAAATCACCAGGTGGATAAATGCAGAAATTATGGCAATTTGCCCAATTGCAGGAATAGCTTTAGATTTGTCCCTGAGTTTGTTCTGGCATAATTCCTAATTCATTTGCCAGCTGGTCAGCCATACCCTTGATTGCTGTTTCTGCAGGTGCCAGCTCCATCCCTGCTGCTGGTATCTCTATTTATTTACCTATTTAAAGGTTCAGTTGCTTTAAGCCTTTTTCTCTTAGGATGTGCTACTCATTTTGCAAAGGTAGTTACTTGTGATTAGAGAGAGCAGCAGAGCCTGATGCAGAGCCCATGGAGGTGAATGCTTTGCTCAAAATATAGATCTGCTATGATTCTTCTGGTCTTCCTGGTTAGACTAATGTTAATCTCCCAGGAAGGCTTATAAGGTTATTTTTCATGTTTGATTTTCCTTCTGCTGCCTTCTTTAAAAGGAGAGGAAAAAAAATAGACCCAAATTATTTTATCTACTTTATTCCAGCTTTAACAATTTTATGCAGTGGAACTCTAGAGTATCTCAGGCTGCTCATATTTGAAATGAAAACCCCTGCAATTTGTAAACTGTCAAACTTAATACAACATCTTAGTGTTAATAGGATTTTATTGACTTCTACCATCAGCAGAGGAAGAGGTTGATAAAGTGCCACAAAGGAAATGAAGATACAATACTTATTTCACTTGCATCTCCAGAGCTGTGTAAATTTGATTGCTGAATTTATGGTAATCCAGCTCATTGGCCATTGCTCTTCTGGGGAAGTGGGGACAAGAGAGGATTTCTGGAAACGAGAGTGACTTTACAGAGCTGCAAAATCAGACTTTGTGGAGATTTTGTGAGAACAGATTGAAGTCCTGGTGTCCGGTTGCTGTGTGAGAACACAGGGCTGCACTGTATTATTTATTTCATATGGTTTTGCTGATATTCTGCCTGCTTTCCTTTTCTCTGCTCCCACAGGCAGCTTCATTTGCACAGCTATTTTTGAGTGTTGTTGATAGAATTAGTGCAGTAGAATGAACAAGACTAAGAATGTTAAGAAAGTGAAGCAAAGTGACAATGTGAACCTTGTGACACTTGCAAATTAAGCTGCTTTTTTTCCCCTCTGTGCTCACTGAAGGCACAGCCAAATATTCACAGGCTTTAAAATGCATGGGGAGTGGGGAGAGGTTGTAAGTTAAATACGACACCAAGGCCCTTGGAGATTAGAAAAAAACCCCGTGAGGTGACAAGTACCAACCAGAACACCAATGAGTTCTGTTTGCCAGAGACAAAAACGTGGTCCTTTGCCTTTTTAAAGACTTTGTGTGTTTGAAGTGACTGCTACAACTATTTCATGTTTTAACTCTTCTGTAAACGTGGAATTGAAATAGCTTCGGTTTTTTAATGGTAAATTTTACTTAGCTAAAAGTAGTAACAAAAGTTTACTGCATTTTGTCATTTTTTTTTTTGTTTGTTTGTTTTCTAGAGTATTTAAATGTCAAAGATTTTTAAATTATAAAGCCAGAAGTATTTCAGGTTAAAGGACATCTTTGCTAATGAAATATCAGTATACACTGATATGACGCTATGCTGTCTGCTGGTAACAATAGCATTTAAATACTCATTTTTTGATACCAAGACATAAGTTTTTGTTTTCTGTTCCCTTTGATTTTGTCACTAGTTCTTGCAGAGTCTTCAGCTCTTATAATTAAATGCAAATAAAGAACCACAAACTTTCCTTTTAAATAAAAAAGACTCAAAGTTTCTGAAGGAACTGTTCCCTTTAAAGGTTCTTGGAGATGTTTACAAGGGGTCTCAGTTGCAAGATGGAGTTACTGACATTTGTTTTCTTGCTTCTCCACATTTATTTCCTCCTGTATGTGCACCTTGGAATCTCATATATTGATTCCAGCTCTCAGATTGCTCTCATGCAGCACGATCCTGAAAATATGTGACTATATTGACATGCTGTTGTAGATGTGTGCTCTTCCCCCAGTGTGATCTAAGAGCCAGACTGGATTTCCTGCATCATTTCTGTTTTGTGGGATAAGTTCATTTTAAAAAAAAAAAAAAAAAAGAAGAGGGGCAGCAGATCAGGCACTTTATCAACCTGACTTTCTCCATTTCTTATAATTTCCTATATTTATTAAATTTCCACAAGTGATCTCCAGTCCTACTGAGGGTGTACATATGTTCCATAATTCATTGAGCCCCAAAGGCTTTTTACATGCATTATCTT
>VZTJ01001560.1:3051901-3077438 GCA_013397795.1 Orthonyx spaldingii | reverse complement strand
GCTGAATTGTGTTTTGTCTCGTGGGGGGGGGGGGGGGGGGGGGGGGAGGGAAAGTTTAACACTCAGGGCAAATGATTTCAGTATAATTAAGGAAATAAATTGTGGCAGCTAAAATGCAAAAATTGAATAATTAAATCACAATGATCTCTTTTTTCTTTTTTTAAAAAATTTTTCACCCCCTTGTTTCAGCATGAATTGCAAACGGTCCAGGCAGAAATTCCATTTCCTGAGTGGTATTTTTTCAGTCTATCACATTCATTTTGTGACAGAGTTTTAGCACTTGAACTGAAATTACTGTGTGTAAATATTGATACAACTTCCCCCTTCATGCTCTGCCAGAGTGGGTGAAAACTTCTAAGAGGTACCATGGCATGGAGAATTCTTAGATCTGCTCATAAAATATTGCTTCAGAGGCCTAAGGGGGGGAGTGAGACACACACCTAAACACAAACTCATTTTCATATCAATGGACTAAATACAGGAGGATTCGGAGGGATGAAGCCAAAGATTCTCCACCAGTCAAACCCTACAGGTCTCCACAAGGAGCTCTTCAGGTCTGCGTGAGGAACTCAATGTGTTGCAACCTTCTGAACATTCAAGCTCCCAAGACAAATCCAGTTAATTATTTACATAGAAAGGAGTTATGTATCTGAAAACATCAACACAGCTGAACAAAATGAATTAGGAAAACAATTAATTTATGCTGAATATAAGCTTTTTGGCTGAAGTGAAATTTCATCCAGCAGCTGTCTCACACTAAGGGAAATAAATAGCAGATCACTACTTTTTAAACATTGAGACATTGTCTAGTGGTGTTTTAATTCAAAGGAACATGTAGCAATCAATAAAGGGAACCCTTTTATCTTCATTGATCCTTTCTTGACAAACATTAGTTTTATCTCCCCACCTAATGTTTGCTGCTTGATAAAAATGGAATGGAATTATTTATGTAATGTGAAAGACTGTTAGACTGGATTGATTAATATCCAAATCAGGGTTTTGCTTACCTCTTTAAAATGGAGGCCACTGTCACAGGCTCTCCTGTATTTGCTGCACTCTGACACAGACAAAGCATCAGAGCTGTTCTTCTGTCAGCATTTCTATGGAATACGGAACTGTGAACACTTGGGATATAATGGATGACAGGCTGCACTTAAGAAATTCCCTTGAACAACACAGGAATAGCAACTCTCCTAACAGGAATCAATAATTTGCTTACTGTGTATGAGTATGAATTAAATGGATCCAGAGAGAGACATCTCTGAGCTCACTCAGGTTTCAGTGACCTGGTTAATAGGGTGTTTGAAGTGTATTTGAGCATTATGAAAAAGAAGAGGGACTAATGGATTGCTGTTGAGAATCCTTTTCCCATTCATGAAAAATTTTTTAACTTGATCAGATTTAAAATAACATGTTTCTTAAAACCGAATACATTTTGTAATTTGAAAATACATCTCATTTTGAAGCCAACCCACCCTCCAGCCCTCACATCTTAATATGGTGCAGTGTACGTTGGATATATTCAGGACAGTGTTTATTCAGAAACAAGAATGGTTCATAACCCTGAGCTTTCCTTTGAGATTTGTTTTGAGAGCTCCGATGGTACCTGCAGGTGAGACATTGCCAGATCCAACAAAGCCATGGTGCTGCTGCTGGCACTCAGGCAATGTGAGCAAGGACTGTGGGATGGTGGCTGTTGTGGAGCCTGGGTGAGGAACAGTGAATTTCCCTGTTTGGCTGACTGTAAAAGTTAAGATGCTTCCATTTTCTTTGCGTATGATCTTTATATTTCCCAAACATAACAAACTTCAGCAATAAAATCTGAATTATCTGAGGGACTGAAGTTTTTCCAGAACCTGAAAAGGGCTGCTGGGATTTAAAGGAACTTTGCTGGGGAAAGACGCTGTCCTGACCAGGACATGGAGATTCTTGCTTAAAATGCCTGCATAAAGTAATAACTTGTTTATGGCCTCAAGGCATGGCCAACTACCTGGCCCCTGTGGGTACTGCAAGGTTCATCTTGTGGTCAGGGAGGTGCTCTAACTATGCAGAAAATAAGCAGAGGGAATTCAGGAATGTGTGTTCAAAAAACGTTTCTTGATTGGCAGCTGAGCATCTGAAATGGAAATGAATGTTTTATGCCTTGTATGTGACTTCTCTTTTTAACTGTCTGATTTTTAATGTAGGCTTTTCTTGGGTTATTAATGGTGAAGCAGTATAAACACTGTGGTCTCTTAGGACAGTTCAGCGATGGTGTTCTAGAACTCAGTACAGCACAATCTCATTACCGGCTACATCTGATTTATTTTTTGTGGTTTCAAAATGCCTTCTGTGGCTCATTCACAAGTTTCTCTCCTTTCATCTCAGAAAATTAGTCCACTTTAACCAGACAAAATCATGTATTTCATAACAACAGGGTATTACTTAGCAGATGGGCTTTTATTCCTTTAATTCAGAAGCAAAAATGCCTAATAAGATGTGGTTTAAGATTTTCATATAACCTAGTTACAATCTATGTTCATGTATTTCATCCACCTGGAGTGTCCTTTTACTCTGACTGCCCCTAGTTGCCCCCTTTACTGGAGCAGTTGATTCCTGGAAAAACCCAAGCTTTCTACAATAATGGCTATAATTAGACTGTAATATTGCCATAATTAGTCTGGGATATAATTTTGGGTTAAATTTTATAGCATGAAGTTTTTGCTGGAGCCTTAGTTTCAGCACCTTTCAGTTTGAAATGAGGCAACAAACCATAAAGGAAAGAGAACAATGCAGATCAAGCAAAGGCATAAGATGCTATTTCAGTCCTTCCTAGGCAATAGCAAAAAGTGCATTTCTCATTATTTCAGGAATATACATGTCATGTCCAGGAAAGGAAAGAGTGAGGTATAAGCCTGGGAAAATGAAGGCTGTAAGCAAATGATTAAAGGTTAAGCACATGCTCTGCAGTTACACAGACAGTCCATCCCTGGAGCTGCTTTGACAGATTTTTAGGTCGGCCAAGAGCTTTTCATCAAAGGAGTTGGTTCTTTATCACTGAAAGAAAACGAGTTCTTGTTTCTCTCAGCTTCCTGGGGTTTGGTGGTTTGATAAGATCACCTGGCATGACCCGACATAACCTCTGTGATGGATTCTAATTGCCACCATCACTGAGTTCTGTGGTCACTTCAGTTTTTAGTGAGAACCTCCCACGTGATCAGGAATGCTTTTTCTTTACTGCAATTCCTTTAAAATGTTGGGGTTTTTTCCTCCCCCTGAAAGGCAGTTCAAGAAAAAAGTTCCCTGTTTTTAAACTCTGAAGCATTGAGAAGTGAAGAAATGTATCCTAGCTTCTCAAACCAAGAGCTGAATATATAACCCTGATTTACAGATTTGAAAGCTCTGAAATAATATTTACAGTCCATACCTCAGGTTTATATGTAATTCCACTGGAATGCCTAGCTGTTGGTTTGGGGTTGTTTTTCGTTGTTTTTGTTTGATGTAAGAACTCCCGGTGAAGTCAAACTCTTGAAATGCAAGATTTGCTGTTGGAAAGTGAGGGCCATGAACTCTGTGAAAAAGTGACCTGTGTCAGGAAGGGACTGCTGCAGTCCCTGTGAGTTGAGCTTGGGTGAACTCTATTACCACGGACATTTGTCTCCACTTAGAGAACATCTGAGAGGGAGGGCTGCGAGATTTTTGTGTCAGACACGAAGCCTACAGCGAGTATCTGCCAAGTTACTCAAGTGTACGTGTATCCAGTGTCTCCCACTTATGTCACTTTTATGCAGAAAAGACAAGAAATTTAGTAATTCCCAAGTTACATTTGCTGTAGTGTTTCAGTTTGTTTCATTTCTCAGAGCAAGACTTTGAAAACAGAATGTGCATGTATATGTGTGTGTATATATGCATACATTGGCTTTTCTCCTTTTATATAAACAATCTATTGCTTGAGAATTGAAAAACAGAGTGAATCAATGTTTGGAGCACACAGCTTGAATCTGAAATAATCTGTGGGTGACTGGGTTTTTGTCAAGCATTCTGCAATATTTCCATCTGAAGCTGTTTGTCTGAGAGGAAGCATTTCTGTGTCTATGTAATCAGTACCCAGAAATGAGATTTTGAAAATTCTGTAATGAGTGTCAAATTGTCTGTTTATTTCTCTACCCTGTTCAGGTGGTCCTCACAGTTAAATAGCCAGCTTGGGAAATTTCATTGCAAGTAATAGTTCTTATGTGAAAGTACTTAGTGATCCATAACATGAAATTAGTTTTCATTCTTGTATTGGCCAGAGCGATTTACAGGGCACCACTGTAACTCTGGGCCCTGAGATCTTCAGCAGGACCTGTGCTTTGGTCTTTGGGTGGTTTGGTTTCTGGCTGTTGGATGTGAAGCTGGTAGCAGTGGAATTTAAATCCTGCTAGAATCAGACTCCCCTCCTTCCTTTGGAAACCTACAGTTTTAACAAATTCACCGCATTTGCTTCCTTGCTTTCAAGCAGCAAAGCTGTTCAAGTAGTTTTAGGGAATTAGTTCAAGGTGAGCTACTAAACGTTTGAGGGCTTTTTTATTATACAGAGCACATCCCAAAAATTTTGGTCTAGATATGTCAAATAATCAGAAGCAAATACTCCTAAAGAAAAGGCATTTTCTCCTGTTTGGTGGTTTGGATTTTCCTCCCTCCTTTTCCCCCTGTTTCATAAAACCAGAGTTCACCATTTGTGTGTAACCGCAACTCATCATCATCTCCCATCACCCCCAAAAACACACTTGTGGATGGTTTAAATAAATAACCTTTTTCCCATTGCAGTTATTCTGGTGGACGTTTAAAGCTGAACTTTGTACTAAAATGGTAGTTTTGTTGAATCAATACGCTTCTATCCATTTTTCATCTCTAGTTGTAGAGGAAGCTTGTTTGCACTGTTTGGTTTACTCTGAATGTTAAATATCAAATCAGCTTGACATACAAGCTAAAACTTAGGCAACACCTCCATGTTTCTCAAAATGAGTTTTAAATTGTTTTCTTTAAGCTGAGATTAAATATGCATTGGTTTAGGTTCATTGTTCTTTATCCTAGCTATCTTTTTTCCTGCCTCAACTCCGAGAAAATAGATTATAAAATTTACAAAACAAATCACAAACTTTCAAAAAGACTCATGGTTTGCATCTTGTGTCTTGTTCCACAAAGCACAAGTTGTTTTTCACATATATACATACATGTATAAAGATGTCACCTGATGACTGTGATTAACAATACTGATACAATATTCCTCAATGTTTTAATTGTTAATTTTCACAAGAACATTCCTTGCTTTGGATGTTTGTTTTACTGTGGCTTTAAGTGTCATTTGCACATAACACCATAAACCCCAACATAACCTACAGGACACAATGTCTCCCAAAAGCAATGCCTAGAAAAACCTTTATCAAGGTTATAATGTTTTACAAGCATGGGAAGCATTTATTTTCTATTAACATGAGACATATCTAACAGTTGTTCTGATATTCAGAAAGAAAGATTAAATAAAAGACAGGAGTTTCATAATAATAGCAGCAGACACTGAGGTGTTTCCCCAGTTATAACTTAGGTCCTTTCAGGTCATTCTCTCAGCCTGGAAAAACTTTCCCCAAGACATTCAGGAGACTGAAATTCACTGCCTTATTTCCACTGAAGTGCCTGATTTTTTTTGTAAAATTAAAATTAAACCAGGTAATTTAGGAGTCTAATCCTTAGCACTCGTGGAGCAAATCTTCTGTGTCTTAGTGGAACAAATTATCCTGCCTGTTTCGGGTATCGCTTTCTGCTCACTGAGGTTAGATGAAAAATAAATGTTGCTGCAGGATGGGGAAGCATCCCTGCAGGCACAGGAGTGGGGCCAGCTCTGCACCAGCTACCCAGACGTGGCTGTTTCCCTGGCATCCTGTCTCGGCAGCCAGGTTAGAGTTTTCTGCTGGAGAGGGGCCCTTTTCATCTCTCTGGTGTTTCATTTGATGCATATTTTAGAAACTCATGTCACTTACAATACTGGGATGGGTTTCGTATGCTCTTCATCTCTCCCCATTGTGGTGAGCAGCACCAGCCCCGCTTTGGGCGTTTCCCTGCCGTCCATGAACTTCAGTAGATGTTCCCATCCCTGCTTGTTCTATTCCATATTCTAATGCTAATATTTACTGGATTATTTATTGTAACATCCCAGCACTAAATTTTCTATCAGACAATACTACACCTTGCAAAATAATTTATGGACTCTTTGCATGTTTTTCCTCTCTTTCGAATTCTTCTGTTCTTCTGTGCTAGCTAGGTGTATATCACTTTGGTTTATCACTGTAACTGAGCAATGTAATAAAGCATTCCTTTGTTTCACTCCTCTGTTTTCTCCTTTAAATTATACATCCTTCCAGTTTTGTTATTCTCTTTCTAATGTCTTCACTCTGGGTTATACCAGGTCCTGATTTCACCATTCTTTTTCTGCCCACACCTCGCAGTTCCTCCCTGAATACCCTTTGTATCCTGACCTTGTAGTCTTGTTTCTTTCACTGAATTGAGATTTGAAGTGGTCTTGTCACTTGGCTTGGTGCAGGCAGGATTTTGGCTCTTGGAGCACTGGACAAACAAAGCTTGGTCAGCAGAACTCACTGAATGTGCACAGGGAAGAGATCTGTTGAGTAAGACATTGCCATGCTGACTATGACTTACCTGAATAATATGTTAAAATTTTTAAAGAACAGATCAATTAGCCAGCTTGAAACAGCAGAGCACAGCTCCAGCTAATTTAATAAAACCCAGTCTTAACTCTGAGTGTGTGTGGTCAAGCTGATTTCACATCAGCAAATCCCAGGGCCAAGTGTCACTGATGGGAACCTTCACCAGAACATCTCAGGCTCCCTGAGTTTACCAAGGCAGTCAAAGAAGAGGGGAATAGCTCATGTAGTGCACTAAATATTTACTATGATCCACTGTTCAACTGGGAATAACACTGAAGGGGAATCTAAAAAAAAAAATTGGTTCAATTTTAACTCCTAGTTTTGTTCTGGCATATGGAGAAGTTTCATCATCCCACTAGAAGATAAACCTAGGTGTGGATCTGGTTTTTTGTTTTCAAAAAACCATACTTTCTTGGACAGCAGCAGAAGGAATATTAGTCCAGAAGCCAATGCCACTGCTTATGGCAGCAGAGACTTTGTTTGTCAACTTCTGCAATGGTAACTAGTGCTAATATAGTGCTTAAGCAATGAAGTGATGTGAAAATACCTGCTTGTGCAATTTTTGAATTGCACCAAATAAAAGTTTACTTCTTTCCTCGAATTTGTCAAACTGGGGTTAGAAATAATTTCATCAAAGAGAAGATAGCACACTGAGTTCTCTTGCACAGTTCACATGGAAATACACCTGGAAAATCACAAACACTACAAAAAGATTGAGTTTTCCAACTGTAGTTTAAATTCTGCCACTTCTGGTTTGTTCCCCTACAAGTGAGAAGGTGTGTGGTGTGGTTCCAATGGGTGCAACTCAACAGCTCTGAGCACTGACACAGGAGCTCTAGGGACTGTAAATTAATTTACTGTAAATAGGCTTTATATGAGTATATATTGTTTTCTTCAGTAAATAAAGGAAAGTTTTCTGCTGGCTCTGGAGATTATCACTGTTTATCCTCAAGCTATTTACACACCAAAATTAATATTGTTCATCAGGTTTCTTCTTTTGAATGCCTCTCAGTTGTAATTCCTTCCGTGTACAAGAAACAAATTAATAGGAACTCTAGACAGTTTAATTTCTTTTGACATTTATTCTTATCTTGAGTAACCTGACAGCTGTCTCATGGAGCTTATGTTTTCTTCCTCTTCTTCCTGGTGACAGAAATGAAGAGTATTAGAAGAGCATTCCTGATGTGTCTGCATTCATTTAATGATCTGGTCTGATCTTTAATGGTTTCTTTTAATACAGTCTTTAAAATTTGGCCAAATACTTTTACGCAGACTTGCTTTCAAATGTCAAGAAAGCACAGAATTGATGCAAAGCCCCATTTTTCTGGTAGTGTTTGCTCCATACAATTGCAGTTTGAATAATTTTTCAAAGTCATGATGCTGGTGGGTTGTTTTCTTCCAAAGTTCAGAGGAAGGAAATGAAACAAAATTCTCCCTGTGGAAGCACAGTCCTTGCATAAAAACTGGTGATTTTTTAGGAACATTTCTGGCAGTGCAGAGTCACTTCATGTTCTCCCTCTGTTTAGTTTAACCCTGAATGCATAAAATGTAATTTATGTACCATGTAACTGTGCCCTGAGATGTTTTCCTAATTCCTCTCTGAGGATTTCTTAAGAACCAGGTAAAAGCTGTCACCTTCAATATGCTGAGACAGCAAGGCAGTGTTTTAGCATGTATTCCTATAATTTTTCCTCTTTTATTTCTTTAAAAATATATTTTGCTTTCAAGTATTAGTTGACTACATAAAGTCATTTGACAACAAAGGCCTGAAGTTCACTGCTTATCCTATGGACAAGAAAATAGCTGCACATTTTTTGTGTGTCTAATAATGCCAGAGGTAAGAGATTCTCTGAGTCAGACTTTGGAAGACATTTAACACCTCTGGCTTTTGATATACCCGTGCCTAAAGTGGAGATAAGAAATCTTGCGTTGGCTTCAAAACTAGAAGAAATATAGGCTGTGTTACAGCTACTTCTATAATGCTCTGTAGTCTCAGGGGGCTGCCAGGAGTGAATAAGGCTCTTTCGTAAGGTTGGAGATCTACCAGGCTCAAAGTGTGCAGTGGGAACTGAGAGCTTTTGTAGTGCATCAATCCCATTTAAATGCAACAAGAACCATTTTCAAAAGAACTTAAACAACCAAGGAATTGTCACTAACTTGGGTGCTTTTGAAAATAGTCCCTCAGGAAACATAAAAGCAAACTGTAAGAGAGAACTTGGTGGTTCACAAGTGGAGCAGCAGGCGATGGCTGCATGACAGGCAACTTCTTCCCCTGAGGTAAAACACAATCAATGTCCAGGAAATGCTAAATGTGAATACAGGATTTTAATGAGAAAATCAGTTATACCCAGAAGAAAACTGTAAGACTCAACACCTTTGTCCATCTTGGATAGATTTTCTATTATTACTTATTTATAACCCTTTACTATATTTATATTTTTGTGTGCACAACACTTGTAGCCTATTTGTAGTTTGAGCACTGAGCTGCTACTCAAGGAATATGGAGCTGATTTCTTCTGGCTTCTAACTAAAGTGTCACTGAGATAGGCTTTAGTAGCTGTCAGGCATTTTAAAACATCCTGCCAGGCTTTGATTTTAATTTAATAATAATAATGTCATGTCAGTCTACAGACCTGAACATTTTGGATGATGCAGTCAAAACATCTCTGGCCATGCAGTTAAATTCACCTGGGCAGTACTTTTGCATGAAATTAGGAACATATTTCTGTTGGAATAACTACTATGGATGAGTTATTGGGCTTGACTTTGATTCCAAAAGTACAGGAAAATCGAAGATGATTTTGCTGGATTTTTTCCTCTGCTTTCTTCTGGAAAATCTGATTAAACCTCTTTCTAACCATTCCTCCCTAGAGGTCTCATTTGCTACTAAGAAATTTTAACATTGCTTTTCAACTGCAAAAAAATTGCAACACAAGCAACATTTTAATGATTACCTGGTTATATTTAACATCCATAAAAATTCTCTTGTTTAGGGAGCTCAAAATAATTGAAAATATATTGGTTTTAAATTATGTATGGACTGTTGAAGTGGAGCACAATCAGAAGAAAGCTATTTCTTGTAAAACAGCTTGGGCTGAAATAAGCCTCCTGTCTACCTCAATTATCATGGGCTGCTTTTTGAACGTTGCATTGAACTCAGAGTGTTGTGCACAAGAGGTCCTTCATCAAACACAGCAAATCTTCTGTAGTTAAAGGTAGGATTCTGTATTTCCAAAATCCAGCCACTCAAGGGACTAACACTGTTCATGTGAGCAGTTAAGGGGAGAGGGCAATTTTTTTGGCTGCTAATGAGTGTGACCAGAGCAATAGCACTGAGCAAACTGCTCCCAGTGCTGGTGGTGTGGGATGAGCAGCTGGAATTCTTCCCATCCCTACTGCTCCTATGTGTGCACAGTTCACATTAACCTCCCTTACCTGCAAGGTGTAATAATGCAATCCAGACCAATCAAATGGAACTTTCCTGAAGTCTAAAGACTAAACTTTCCTAAAGACTAAAGTCATTTACCCCCAACACTAGATTTTGGTCACGGTTTCTTGCCTTCAGTAAAATATTGACACGTTAACAGGCGGCATTAAAACAATCTGTGGGCAACTGTGAGGCTTGATGCCTGTCTAGGTCTGATAGGCTGTTATCAGCATACATTCTTCAGTAAATCTATTCTGTTTTAACACCTAAAACATGTAGCCTAAAAGGCCATAAGGTTTGGGTTTGTGGTGCAGTTTGTTGTGACTTGGAGGGCACAGCACGATGTTCTGGCCCACAGACCAGGGGAAGGTCACAGAATTCATGGTGGTGCCTTTCTGGCCTTGCTGTGACTTCTGTATTTTGTGCCAGCGTGGCGGTGGATCTGTCACAGCACATGGGAGGACAGAAGTGTTTGTGCAGGGAAACCAAAGCTTTTGTGCTGGGTCTGAACTCTGTTCTGCTCTGGGGTGGGAAGATGAGATGGAGAGAGAACAGAAGAAAAGCCCCAGTGGCAGAGGGACAGGGGTGGCTGCTGGGACAGTTAATTCCAGCATGGACGTAGACACAGCAGTCGTTTTCACTCAGGTCTCCAAGCCTGATGTGTGTTGACACTGGGGAGTCTTTCAAACTCTACTTAATAAAAGTTTGAGTAAGTAGAGTGACGAATGGCAAGTGTTTGGGTTTTTTGTCTTTCCCTCAAACTTATAGAATCACAGAGTGGGTCAGGTTGGAAGGAACCACAGTGGGTCATCTGCTCCCACCTCCCTGCTCAAGCAGGGCCATCCCAGAGCACACAATTGTGTCCAGGCAGTTCAGGAACTTCTTCGGTGAGGGAGACTCCACACCCTCTCTGGGCAGTCTGTTCTGGAGCACGGTCACCCATCCTTTTGGGAATGTACTCATGTTCACTAAGGCATTTTGTTATTTCTTACTTTGTAGAGGTACATACAATTTGAAATATCTTGGGTTGATCCAGTATTATTTTAAGGAGGCAGTGTTCAGATAGACTTTTTGCCCTTGTCTTTCTCTGCAGACATATGCAAGTATATATTTTAAACTTTAGAGACAAGTTCCTTTCTTGTTAAGACAAATTCCTTTTATCTATTGAAGTAGTCTGTAATTGCAAGACAACACTTCCATTTGACGTTTTTGTAAGAGGGAGCATTATACTAGGACTAAAATAGCACATTGTGGTGATAACACATTGCATGATAAATAACACTTTGTGGTGGTGTAACATCAACATGAGCATTCCCCCGCTCACCCACACACCCTGCTCTGCAAGTCCAGTCCCAAAAGCTCTGTTCTTTTGATGGATGGTGACTCCTGTAAAGTCAACGTATCAAACATGTCTGGGTAAATCAGAATTATCTGGTTTTATTATCTTTTGTGTGTGTTAATTTTATGTTTTTAAAACAAGTACTTTATAAAGGATACTGGAAATGATTAAATGAGAAATGCCTTTCATCAGAGAGATCTAGATCCCTTTTATCATTCACTTCTGTGATCAAATTTTCCATGATTTTGATCTGAATCACAACAAGATAGTATTAAGTCAGTGCTTTTTATGTTCAATGGGCTACATAAAGGCCTGGCTCAATATTTTTTTCATATTCACAATGTTACAAAGACTTGGCATACAAGAAAAACTTCTGGAGTTGTTACAGGTTATGTTCTGAAAAACATTTCACAGCTATCATTGCATTTCTGTAAATGTTTTTAGTCTTGACAAATTATTTAAAACACCCAAAAAACAGTCACTGAAAAAATTTCTGCTCTTTAGTTGCTTTTCTCTGGCCTTCAGCTGGAATGGGTGAGTAGAAAGATAATCCTATTTTTCATGCATCCAAGATTTCATTGTGTAGTCCTCAGGAATGTTGCAGTTGAGAGTTTGCCTTCTGTTTTGCCAGCTAAGTTGGGCACTGCTGTTACTACGATTTAAAGGGAGACGTTTCTGATGCTGAGGAGCCTTCAAGAACTCTTCAGGCAGAGTCCAATGCACACAGATGAAGTCAAGACAAAGTGACAAAGACAGCTTGTTCCTGAGGAAAGTTAAATATTTTTTTCTGGCTAATTTATGTGACACCTAAAGGCAAAAGGCAGAATGAAACATTCTGTAACACTGGGTCTGCCTACAACCACTGCTAATAGAAAGGGACAGTGACTTGTACACTGTCTGATGTAATTTATGATTTTATTCTGCACTATTCAGATACAAATAAGGTTTCTCATTTGTATTTTGTTTTCCTTGTGCAGTGAAACAGCACTGACAACTGAGTGGCATCTTGGATTTTTTTTTATGGCAAGTATCAATAGCAAAGCATGTGTTGAAAGACTTGCTGTCAATTCATACTTTTGAGACAAATTCTGAAGTGTTTTATCAATTCTCCCAGTAAATGATGTCTGCACAGATCTATGCTGAGCAGAACTGCTGTTCCTTGCTTTCAGAGCAGACACTGTGCTTCTGCCACCACCGAAAAGGCAAAGGGCTGACTCGAGCCAAGAGGAGTGGGAAAAGACAGGTTAAAATAACCTTTGGAACTCTAAAAGGATGTATTCACTAAAAATACATGTAAACACCCTGTCGCTCCACCCCATCCCAGTTGGACTAGAGTTAAATATAATATTGTCATTTTGCAGGATATGAGACTAATTGCAATATTCTGTACTCTGAATATTGAACACAATCAGGCACTTCAGTATTGACCAGTTAACCCATCTGCAGGGGCTGTGTTCCCTGTGGGGCCACCTTTCAGGAATAATTTAGGTGCAGCTTATAGAGCCACTGCAAAGCCACCCTGGAGACTTGGCTGCTGCCTGACACAATGGGAATGCAGCTGACTGACAGGAGACCTCCCTGTGGCTTGAACCTCCCAGAGCAGCTGTAAATTCAGCAGCAAGAGGAGGTTTAAACATTATGGGCACACCCCGTGCTGCTGGGGAAAAAACTGCTTTATCCTGATGCTTCCATTCCTCCCCTTCTGGAGAGAAGCCAGGCACCTTCCCTGACATTCCACCTATGCTGGGGGGCTTAATGCTCCTATTTTCTGTCAAAAATGCTGCCTTTACTCATTGAAATCTAAAAATCAGAACTTACTTGTTAAATAATTGCCCTAAAACGTCTTTAAGGGCTTTTGAATTGGGAGAAAATAACTTTCAGCAACTGGGTAATGGCTGCACTTTGTACCTATTTTTTCTTTTACATTTAAATAGAACAACTTGTGTTACTGTGCTGTGTATCTGGGCACAGACTGCTTATTACCAACAGGAAGCTTGGGGAAGGAGATTTTATCCTTTTTAATCTATCTTGGAAATGGGATATCAGAATGATTTTTCATTTGTGTTTATTTAAGGCAGCACAATAAGGAATCAAAATTTTTCTTACTTGATTACTCTGAGCATTTCTAATTGTGTGTTTGTTGGCATCCTTTCAGTGCACTTTTCCTAGTAAGAAGTGGAACTTGCTACTGAAAAAAAACCATGACAGAGTTCTCCCTAAATGATTGCCTCAAGTGCAACCACTCAACCCGTATTTATTCATCTAAATGCAGGTTTTTAGGAATATCATCCTGTTTTTAATAATGTCACAATTTCTGGCACAGTGCAGGAGCTGTTGACAACCAGGTTCTAGGAGGTCTGTGAAAACACAGCGTTGGTTCTGCCATTTGTTTAATTCCTACTGAAACATTTAAGTGCCCTTGTGGTGTTTGTGCTCACGTAGATTTTACTGCTCTCACTCACTAACCCAACTGCTTTTGCAGTTTATGCAGGTGCACACTCCTGAACACATGAGTGCTAAAGTGGAGAGATGGAAACCAACCAGTTTTATTTTGCCTCCCAAGTGACCAGCAGATCCGTGGGTGCCCCGATTTCATTTGAGTTGCTGAAAAATAATTTCAAGGAGAGAGTAGGCCCTGAACACCTGAATTACCAAACCTGATGGAAAAGAGCATATTTGACTGCTTGCTTCTACTTTTTAGTGCCCCCTTGACCACATGCACGTGGAGCACACGGAGAATGTCACAGGTTTCCTGTAGCTTTGCAATTCCTAACTCTGCAAAAGTGGGCCTCATTTTCATATCCTGAGGCACTTCAAGCCTTGGGACCAATCTGTTGGTGCTCCTGAGCCGCTTGTTGTGGCACCAGCCTGGTGCAAAGCGTCACCACCCTCTGCTTGTAAAATTTCTCCTCATGAAAAGTTTTTGCAGCCCCTCCAGGCCTGTGGCCTGGCCGAAAGGAAGGAGAACCATGCTGGAGGCTTGCCATGGGAGCAGGATATTTATGATGCAGCACAAAACTGCTACATGTGATTTTTCCACCGACATAAGTCATCTGGCTTTTGATTGTATTTGCTTGGGATGGTTTTATTAATTTTTTTTTTTTTAATTAAGGAAAACCCCCATTTATTATTGTTTGATTTGATGCACTGTTTCGATACAATCAAATCTTGGAAGTCTGTTCCCTGTTAAACTTCAAGGATCCAACTTCCCCATTATGGCCTCAAGTCTCATTTTTAGGGAAGTTGTCTATTACTCATGTCTTGCTTCAACAGGAAGAAAACATTTCTGCAAGCATTTGCAGTCAAAACATTCCAAGTGCTCTCTTTGCTCGCTGTTTTTCCAGCATTCCCTCACAAAATTCATGTGATTACAACAAACACAGGGATGTGATTTACACCTTTTAATTTTTAATTTTTTTTTTGTGTTCTCTTAAATTAAATCTAAGCAGATAATAAGGGGCAAACATCTTCTCTAAAGAATTTGAATTAGGATCATTTCCATTATGGGACCTGAAATGAAAATTTTATTCATACCACGAGACACAATCATGTTAAGATTCCTGTCTGGACTCAGCACTGTGATTGAGTAGGAAAAAATATTTAAGTGGCTTGAAAATAATTTAATTTTCAAGATGAGTTTTTTTGGAGGTGTGTTATTTGGTTTGCCTTCCCATCAGTTGCAACTTTAGTCTTAACCTCTCTCTGCCCTCGGAAGTCTGGGGCGTGCAGAGGGGAGTTGTTTGTTCTTTGTTTCCAAATCTTTCTGAGGGAAGGAACAAAGGGAATTAAATTGTGCAGGTGTGTTAGAAAAGCATTCAAATTAAGTGCTTCCATCTAAGACTTATGAGCTGGAAGTTGGAGGAGCTGAGCAGATGGGAGGTTTCTGGCTCAGATGATCACCTGTCATTGACTGAATTGTTAAATAATGGCTGCTAGAGAATATTTATAATAGAAATCTGCATAGAGAAACTGGTGAAAACAATACTTGCTTTACTTGTTACCTCAGCAGGAGGAAAGAAAACACATAAAATTGTTAGGGGAAGTCACAGAGTAATTTACCTGAACACATAAACCACTATTGCTTTCAAAAACACTTTTTCCAGACGACAGATTCTGCCATGGATTGTTCAGTTCTATCAGGGATTTCTTTTCTCCTCTGTACAATCAGGAACATTTTAATTATTTTTGTTATTGCAGAAAACAATACTTTTGTCTTACAAAAGAACAAGAAAGGGAAAATGAGACCAGAACAGGCCAAGGTGTATTCCCACCTGAGCTTGGAGAGTGATAGACTGAAAATTTGCTGTAGAATAGGAAGCACAGGCAGATTTTTCCTTTCTTTCCGTATGTTGTCGATAGTTTTGGTGTTTGTTTTTTGTTGTTTTTGTTTAAAGTCTTTATTTATTGACACTAACTCCTCATTTTTGTGGCACTTCCAATTCAGTGTAGATCCTGCATTCCTGTCCTATAAATAGCTGTTCGTTTATTCTCTGCAGAATAAGAGCAGCCAAGGCCAGCTCTGCATTCACTGCACTGGGTTTGCTCTGAGCAAGGCAGGCCAGTGCTGGACACCATTGAAATGATGTTTTGTGTGTCAGAAATGGGAGCTCACCAGGGGAAAAGGCACATGGACCAGTAGTTTTTAATGCTCCAGTTCATGGAGTCATGGAATTGCACAAGAAATTAAACTCTAATTACTAAATAATATGATAGTGGTGTCAGAGGAAAGCTTACAGTGTGTATTAGCACTTCGTATTTCCTTTATTCCCAACTCTCTCCCTTTTTATCCCACCTGTTATTCTTGGACTTTTAAGTTTTAACTCCACAAGGGGGTTTTGTTTGGTTGGTTTGTTGTTGTGATAATGGCTTTTATTGTTGTTTTTGTTTGTTTGTTTGTTTGTTTCATTTTGTTGATTTGGTTTGGTTTGGAGTTTTTTAAGCCATATTTATATCTTTTATGCAAGGCAATAAGAAGGGAAGAAATCAGAAAATTATTTCATAAGGGAATTTTTCAAACACTTTTTGTACCTTCAAAGGCAATCATATTTGGCTCCTGTCAAGTTTTGGAGGCAGATTCACACATCCCTAAAGAGATATAAACAGGAGCATGGTGGAGTTCTAGTAAAAATTCAGTTGAAAATGGTCTTAGTAATGCTGCTCTGAAGTGTAACTATTCAATTAAAAGGAAAAATAATGATGCTTTTATTAAACAAAAGAGCACCAGCAGAGAATATTGCTAAAGCCCAAGGACAAGTGTGACTCTTCTGCCAACAATAATGCAGATTTTTTGCATATATTATGGATTATATTTTCTTTTCAATGCACATGCATTAGCATTAATGGGCAAGAAGAAGATGATAGATCCATTTGCACTTCTACCCAGTATCAGCAGCAAAATTCATTACATTCACTCACTCTCTGACTCTTTGATTCCTTTTGAAATAAATCCAAATATTCATCATTCAAGGACGTTAGGGAATAAATTATTTTCCATTTCCAGAATGTCCACAGAAAGATCAAAATTATTTCATTTGGTATTATAATTTACTCAACAAACTTTGCGGTTTGTTTTTCCTCTAATTCTGTGGGTTGTGGAAAGGGTTTGCTGTAAAGTCAGTGCTGCAGATGCTGCTTGGTAAGGATTGATTTTGTAATATTGTTTTTTTCTCTCCATTTAATTATCCAGTGCAAGGATAAGAGGAATGGTTTTATCATGTGATGCAGTTCTCAGTGAGGCATCTGATAATAACTTCTGAGGGGGAATTCCTTCTCTCCTTTGCAGCCAGAGCAACGAGAGCTCGGTGTCCAAAATCTCTTTACGGTATTGCTTGTGAATTTTGGAGCTTTTTGTGACCTTCAGAGCCAATGGTGCCTCATCCTTGTGAAAAACGTGGTTTGGGTTTTGTTAGTTTGCAGTGAAACACCAGAAAAGGATTTCTTTTCCCAAAACCAGGCTGGTGCAATCACAGGGATTTCCATGTGTGGAGCTGTGGGTTTTCTCAGGATGCTTTTATCAGCAGCCTAAAATCCTCTTCTTTACAGTTTTCCATGGGAATGTGGGAATCAGTGGGAATTGGCACATTACAGATGCACTTTAAATCTTCCCAGGTTTGAAGTCAGTGGGTGTCTTTCTGCAGTTTGGGATCCATCTGTTACTATATCAAATAAAGTCTGGGGGAGAGAACTTCTTGGTATGGGTTTGGTTTGCAAGGAAAGGCTTTGAGGTTGGAACATTGCAGTTGCAGAGATGAAAATATCTGCAACAAAAGGAAATATAATGGAAGTTTAGCTTTTGGGTACTTAATGTTGGGGAGTAGAAAAATGCTCAAAAGTATTTGGAGATATCGGAGATGTTCTTAAAATGAGAGACTGGACTGGAAGTGCAAATATAAAAGGACAGTGGGAATGTAGAAGTTAATGTTTTTGGGTTTTGGGGTTTTTTTTTGCATAATTGACAGGTTTCTTTCTCTTTAAAATCCCCACTGGCAGAACCAAGGAGAATCCCCTAACTGGAGATGGTGTATGCATATATATAATAAAAAAAAAAGTCTTTCCAAAAGCAGCAAGTGGAAAAAATGTGAATATTCTGTAAAATTTAATTGCTTTGTCAAGGTTTCCATTCCTTTCTTAGCAAAAATGTGTAATTTTAAAGTGATATAGGCCTCAGGCAATGAATATTTACTGTCGACAAATTATGCAGGATTCATATATCATATTTTTTGAATTTTCTGCCATTCAATACAAATCTTTTTGTTCCTATGGCAACCTTGATGCGATCTGAAATGTACACAATATTAGATACAAAGGGTTGAATTCAGGCCTGGTATCTCTCCAGGAACGGAAACTCCTCCTTATGCAATGAGATTATTCCAACATAAAGGGACCAACCATGAAGTAAAGCCAACCCACTCAATTTTTGGCACATTTTTCACAGCAGCACTGGGATTGGAGCAGAAGGAAGGGCCATGCACCAAGGCTGACCTTTCTTTGTGCCTCACATAAAGAGCCAGTATTGTCCTGATCCTGTGGAAGCGATGAGAGTGTCCTGAAATCCAGGAAGTTGTTCTGTGTTCTCAGATCTCTGCAGACCTGTTGCACATCACTACTCGTAGGCTGTGTTCTTTCATGGCTCACCAAAAATGTAAAACTGCTGAATGCCTTGTTTTGAACTCAGGGGCAAGTCCAGGACTAGATTATGGGATTTCTTACTCTGCCCGTTTCAATACATCACAAGTCTTTAATTAGTGGATCTTTTCCTACCATTATCACATCTGAATACCAGAGGCAATGTTTCCTCTTGCAGAGCATGAATAAGAGCAAGGTTTAGCACTAAGCTTGTGCCTCCCTCTAATACAGACACTAAATGATTCATGGTTCAGATTTGCTATCAGGAGAGGGAACACCATAACCTCCTTAAGTTCTTATTAACTGGTTTTCTTTCTTTGAAATGTATTTTGTTAAGGAAGCAAAACATAAAAACTTCACATCCTGCGTGATTGATGACCTTTCTCAGAGTCTGTGAACAGGAACAATGGAAGAATATTGGAGCAATTAAGAAGTTTCTGCACAGGCTGTACACTTATCAAAATGACTCAGACAGGCATTCAGCTGGATCATTGCCCCTCATGCCTTACCTACTGTCAAATCAGCTCTAACAGCACCCACCATGACTATTTTAGGCACATCAGCAAAATGCCACCGTGAACTTTGAGCAGCAATTATGGGCATAAAATATATTGGCCTTGCAGTGATTTAGGATGAACTCCTCAATAGCATCTGTCCAGACACTAATACCTTACCATGTACTGTTTTTCCTCACCTTACAGGTACGAGCTGTTAAGGAAGCATTCACATTTTCCTAGGCAAAACCCAGTCTTTAAAATGTAAAAGCAAAACCAATCATAGTGGCAACAGAGCATTTGTGTGGAATGTCTCCCTTTGAAATGCCAGTTACTAATGCAAGAAGTTCAATGGAATGGAAAGAAATTTAGGCCAGATGGCAGTGCAGGGAATGTCTATTGGATATTAATGTCTGCTGCTCTGGAATTGTTTTTCAAACATCTTTTTTTAGGACTACAAGAAAGGAAGAGAATTTGGGCGTTGAGTCAGGCTCTTTTGATGGCAGTGTCTTCTAAAGTCTCTTTCCTCTCTTTGCTGTACTTTCCTGGGGCAGTGACGTTTTTATCCTGATTACAGAGCTATTGAAAAAACCATTGGCTTTAATACTTATAAACCTTAAAATAAAATCCTAGAACAGTAGGCTGGAATGAGCTGCTGGAGGTCTCCTGGGTGAGACCCAGCTTGGAGCAGGGCCAGCCTAGATTGGGCTGCTCAGGGCCTTGACCATCAAGTTTTGAACATCTGCTGGCATTAATATTCTTTCAGTTGAAATCTCAGCATATCAGTGTCAAAACTCACCTCTAGCTTGAACAGATCATAGTCTCCAGTCATGGAAAACACTTGGCTTCCAGAAAACACCTAAAGTGTTTCAAAGTTCAGTTTTCTGTGTATCATATGCTTGAGTCTTGTTCCTGATCTCATGGTGCCTCCTCACACTCCATGGTGTTGACACAGCCCGGTAACAGGATCGCTAAGTCTGCAATATACATGGAACTTTGTTTTTTCCCTTCTTTTTTGTTTGTTTGCTTCTTTGAGGGCTTTGTTTGTTTTCGTTTTTTTCTGGTAAAGAAGATTTTTAGTGGACCAGCAAGGTAAGAAATCTTCCAGCTTTTCTCAAACGTTTTTGTGCTTCCATACTCTATAAATTGAGATTTGAAGAAAAAATTTTTCAAGGGTACAGAGTGTTTCAGCCTAAAAAAAATCATTGGTAAAGCAGTTTCCAAAGAGGTCCGTGCCATAAAGTGGATGCCAATAATGTATTTTTAAATTTTGTCTGGGCTTTCTTTTCCTTCTTTTTGCCCCCTTATAACACTCTTACTTTCTTTTGAAATAATTTTATGGTTTCTCCTAAAACTGTGCAAATTGATTCATTATACTGGAGTGGTTTTTAAAGTAGGCAAAATGACCAATCCACTTTTCATAAAGAAAAACTTGACTTTCAGTTTTCTTGTGGTCTTTAAATCCTTTTTTCCCAGCTGAAGTCTCATTGCAGTTTATGAAGGAATGCTCTCTGAGTGTAGATGAAAGCCTGAAGTGGCAGGAAGGAAAATAAATGCTTGGCTATGGAAAGCAAAGTCCAGAAAGATCTGGGCTGGTGAAATTAGAGCAGATTGAGGAGCTATCATGGATCTCCTTGTTTCTCCAACCACACAGGGAAACCAAAAGAAGGAAGAGGGACAATTTTGAAGAGAGAACAGCAAATTCCAATTGAATATGTGCTCCCTGAAGCCAAGGAACAAGCACTGCCTGGGTGCCACGTGGCAATTGTGCCCTGATATTGGCAACTTTACACATTTCTGTGCAACCCCTGTGTTCTCCCTATTCCCAGCTTTCCCTTTCCATGATCCACCTGCTCTTTTTCTACAGAACCAAACCCACAGCTTTACTTTGACTCCCCAGTAGCTCTGCCTGGACTGAAGGTGAAACATCTTTATCTGCTAAATGAGGGAGCTTGCTTTCCGCCAGAGACAGGCTGTTTCTTTGCTGAATGCATACAATATAAATCAAAGTATGTGCCATTATTAATAAATAAGGCATTGGGTAGGCTTTGTCTGGAAGTCTGGTTGAAAGCCCTGATTACGATCCAGTAACTTCTGAAAAATGCATAGTTGCCTTTGGGATATTGGAGCATGGAATAATTAAAGTGCAAGTTTGCAAAACAGAGTTGTAACCACAGAGAGGGACTATTTGCAGCAACTGATTCACTGGTAGGGTTAAATATCTTCGTTTTTCCGATTAACTGATAAATATCCCACTTCAGCATTTCAGAATACAAAATGAATTGTCGAGTATTTTCAGTAGATACATTTCAAAACTGTGCTAGAGCTGGTTATCGAAAATCAGTGGTGGTTGACTCTGCACTTGGGGATTGTGGTGATATTTAGGATTTTAGGACTATTATGTGCCAAATAGAAAATTAATTGACTGCTACTGAAAGGAAATTTTGCACAACAATGCTAAACTCAGATGCAACATCTATTGTTTTATTGGAATTGAGCATCTCTCAATTCTCTTGAACTTTAATTGTTACACAGAAAGTGTAATTGTGCTATAGCTGATTATGAACAGGAAAGTTTCTTCTGCCTACTTGGTCTGGCTATTGCTAGGAAAGACTGGAGCAAATATGCTTTTCTGTCTATGAAACCCTGAGGTCCTGCTCGAATGTTCCTCTGTCACGAGAGAAAAGGAATCTGGTCCCGGATACTCTGTCTCTTGTAGGATCAATCTCTTGCAGCTGTGAAAGTTACAGGAGAGGGAGTCTAATGTTTTATCCATGTTCTTTTCCAATTCCGTATTTCAGTCACATCTGTGTGCCTCTCTTTATATACCAAACATCCATTTGCTGGGGACTGCATGGGCTGTGGGTAAGGGTTTGCAAAGGTGTCGTTAGAACAATCTGCAAAATCTACAGGGAGAAGCACTGCCCAGTCCCTCTGTGCTGTGATTAATAACCCCAGTGCATCTTAATCCATCACAACTTTACGAGGAAGTGCCTCACCTTGCCTGGGAAACAGATAATGCTGTTGTAGGACAAGGGAGGATTTAACACTCAGCAATAGTGATAAGAGGAAAAACAGCATAAAAGTGCAGAATAAAACAGTTTTCTGTCACAGCATTAAGCTGGAAGTACATTCTGGTCTTGAAGTTTAACAGAAATCTTTAATTAAGGACATCATTGGCACTGTAATCTTTTGGTTTGATGGCCTGGAGACTGACTTTTACAATATGTTACACCCTTTTCTTTAGTTTGCAGATTCTCAAGCTAAAAACCTTTCAGCAACATGTACTCGTTCCTCAAATCTCATCTCATCTCAGAAGGCTGAATGTTGCAATTACCAATTCAGAACTCTTTATATTTTAGTAACCATGCATGAAAATCAACTGAAGCAAATGTAATTTAGAAAAATAATAACATGTTTTCCAAATGTTTCCCACATTAATCATGGTGGAGATGGTTACTACGGTACCACTGCTGGATTTTATTGAAAATAAAGTAATGCAGTGTGGTACAAGTCCTCTTGAGAGCGTTTCTCTGTGTTTGAAAGAAGCGAAGGATGCGAGTACGAGACAGTAAGAGAACCGTCTGGTTTTTGTTGAGTGAATTCAGTGCTTAGTAACATTTTGATACAAAAGCAATAGAGCAGTGTTTATTTTCAGGAAAAGGTTCTGAACTTTGTTATTTGTCAATGGATATTTCTAAAATTTCCGTACATACTAGAGGCAAAAAGAATAAAGGATGTGTACCAAGTTTTCCGCCAAAATAAATATTAGACCCAAGACAAATAGTTCACCCAGGTTATTAACTGTGTGGTAAATAAACCCATTGAAGTTTGCTTGCTGCTGTTTACCCAAGGTATTTTGCTGACATGAGGCTGAATGTGCCACTCAGACTTCTAATTAAATGTCACTGAGGAGCCTGTAAAAAGGTTTGACTTCAAAAACATGCACAGGAGTCATGGGCCAGATTTTTTGGTGAATGTGGTTGTAACTTGTTTACAAAAAAAAAAAATAATTCCCAAACCAGGTTCCAGAACAGTTTATGCACACAAGTCTTCAAGGATGTGTAAAGGCTTTGTAGCATCTTTAAGGCAGCAAAGAAACTCTTCCTATTAAGTGGGTGCTTCTAGGTAAGAAAACCTCACTCACTGAGCTGCATGAGTGAGGATGATATTCATGATGTGGGTTGGATGTCCTAGATTATCATAGTCCAGAGGGAATCTGATTCAGTGCATTTTGGTTTTTGCACTTTTCTGGTGGTTTGTTTGTCTGCTTCCCCACTTGGTGGGAATGTGCCTTCACCCTGTTTTCCTGCTGGATGTGAATTTGATGCACCTGTTTTCCTGCTTTGGAGCCTGTTATTTGTGTTACTGCTGAGTAAAGTTGAAGTTGTTACTCCAGGGCTACCATCAGCATTTTCTCATAGTCAAATTGTAAATAGGTTACTATCAATAAATGAGATCCACAGTCATTTGCCAGTGTGTGGTCACGGGAAGTTTTATGCGAAAAAAATTCAAGGAATTGTTTCTCTCTGACCTGGCATGTACTGAAGATGGGTCACTAGAGAGACAAAAGACCTTGTCCTGTCTGTAGGCTCCCAGAGGAGCTCAGGAAAAGCTGGGAGCTGGTGTGAGAGGCAAACTGGGGAGTCTCCCTATGGAAGGAAAGGGCTGAGGAGTTGTGCAAAACCAGCCTTCAGTGGATGGGATGAGAGGAGGGAGAGGAGGAGAGCCTCGGGAAGGGTATTGGTGTGGCTGCCAGCCAGGACGGAAATAGTGCTCCTGACTGTCGGATGGGTCTGTTTTTAGCACCAGACCAGCTGGATAGAAGTCTTTCCTCCTTGCAGTGGGTTGGGTTTTGCATATGCTGCATGGCTGTAATTTCTGTATAAACTGTTTCATAAAATGTGCAGATTTGGCACAGAGGCAAAGGATGAAGTTAACCTTATTTCCAGGTTTGGAAAGCCTTCTTAGGTTTTGGTCCAGACACTTGAAATGCTAAAATTCACCTTTTTTATTAGGGAGCAGGTACCAAAGCCTTTGTTTTCTTTCCCACTGCATGCAGCATTCAGTAGGGTGAGGCAGGAGAAGGCAAAAGAAACTCAAGTGGCCTTTCTGGCACCTGGGTTACACATGCAAAAGAAGTGCTAAATCATATCTCACTTCTCAGTGTTAATTACTTACTTTGCTGCACATTAGCACATTAAATGTGTAGCACAAATATGTTTCTCTTTAGCTGCTGTGGATGATGTAGTTTGCCAAGTGTTTCTTGTTGTGTAATGTAAATTTTCTTTTTGTGGCCATATTTTATTTAAAACTATGCCCCAGGTGCCTCCTGGGATATGTGAGTGTTGAACCGAGCCTTTAATGTTTATTTAACTTCAATATGTGAAGAACACATTTCACAGAACCCAACCGAACGAATGTTTTAGGGTCAGGTGGAATCTCCTAATGCATAGGAAAAATTAATCTCACTGTGGAAATATCTGAAAGAAGTTTTAGGAGGATGCTGGGGCACTCCTGCTTCATGCTGGTGTAGGATCTTGGAACTGACTGTCAGATCCAGGCTTGTGTGACTGTAGGCATCTCATTACAGAGATATATTTATATAACAGCAGCCCTGTACAAGGTTTTGTTCCTTAGTTTTGCCTTGTATTCATTGAGTTTACTTTTTCCTTCTGGCCACAATCAAAGCTGGATCTTTCCCTTGAAACTTTTTTTTTTTTTAAATCCTGCAATTCACATCTGTATGAAATATCTCTTCAGGCTCATGTGACATAGAAGCAATCGTAGATAAAAGACAAAATGGATAGATTGCAAAATAGCACCCAGAAGAAAAGTAATTTCCTGAAATTCCTAAATAAATTGCTGTCTAATTCACAAATAACGCAGTACATATTTAGGTTGTTAGAAAGAATGATTACTGAGTACAGAGCTCAGAATTCATAAGAGAGCAAAAGCATGTATGGAGTTGTTGGGAAAAAATGGACTATAAAAATACAGAACTTCTAATGTTTAACTGATTTCCTTCATAAATCACTTGCTGCTGAACACAAAACAGTGGGGATCAGAAGCAAAATCATTTCTTTAAGGAAAATAACTTTCGAAAGCAGTTGTGTCTGTCATAAATTCTCCTACAAATAGTGTAAATAGTGTCCCTGGTTTGCATGTAAAAGAACACCTCAGACTTTGCCTCTCACTTCTGTCAATCAGAAACAAGAATCAAAAAATTTGGATAGATTGAAGATAAACTCCTGGTCCAATCTTGATGTAGTTTAACCCAATAATAAATGCTGCATTAGAATACTGTACTTTCATCCCCAAATTACAGCATGGAAAAAGAGGAAACAGTGCAAACATTGGGGTCTATTGGAACACACAGAGAAGCAAAATCAGGGTGTTCAAACACAAAATACGAAGGCAAAAATTGTTTCATGCTTTTTTTTTTTTTTTTTCATAAAATTGACTTTCA
>VZTJ01001560.1:2991926-3051832 GCA_013397795.1 Orthonyx spaldingii | reverse complement strand
TTTTTTTTTTTTTTTTTTTTTAAAATTAAGCTGTTCTGAGATTTAAATATTTGCCCGCACACAAGAATATTTTGACACCTCAAAGTTGTTTGGTTAACAAGAATTATTTCCTAGCCCTATCCTTCAGATTTGATAGACATACTCTGCTTACTGGTGTCCAAAATACTCTACTTTCACCACAGCAACCTTTTCTCCAGATATAGCTAAGGCAGAATGCCTCTGAAATGTCTCTGGAAGATTGGGATACGGGGGGCAGGAAAGGATGAAGTAGTCTCTGCTGTATTTTGATGGATCAGCTCATTTAGCAGCTGATGACTTTTTGCACAATGCCTCTTTTTGCCTTTTTTATCGTTGCTTGTTGTGTCAGTGGTGGTTTCATCAAAGATGGACCAGACGACTGAGCCCCATCAACAGCCCCAGGTTACTGTTCATTCTCTGGCCTTTCTTCATCCAAACAGGTGTTATCAAACCATATTTTTCCTATTTTTTTCATTTCAATCCCCTTTATAGGACCCTCTGTCTCTGATGTAAGAGTTTGTATGTTTTTGTTACTGGGAGGCAGAAATCTTTGGAACTCTTTGTGCTCCATCTTGTTATTGCTGCTCCAGCAGCTTTTGTGGTGGTCAATATTAAATGGGTGGAGTAACACAGACATTTTCCAGACTCCATCAAGTGCACAAGGACACAGAGGGAGTGGGAATAATAGCAGTGGCCATCTGTGTTCTTTGTCATTGTCAATGCAGAGACGGTGAGCCCGCTCACTATTGAGAGCTTCATATGCACCATGGCAACAGAGGGATGATTATAAGTGATGCAAGTCAAAGGATATCAGAGATGTATAGAAATGAAAGGAATTCCCTGTTTCTGAACCCAAAAGCCAACCCTTAAATAGCTGTTGGTAGTTGTATTTTCAGGACTCTCAGTTCTTCGTGCTTTCCTGCCCATTCCATCTCTAGGGATAAAACAGGGAAAAGAAATGCCTGTCGAAGCTCAGTGCAGGCAGTGTTAGCAAAGTTTTAGGGAAGTAAGGACTTTGAAAGGCCTCAATAAAGACAGGGTTAGGAAAAGCAGAAGCTGTTTGTCCAAATAAGTGAAGCATTCAACAAGATCCAAGTATGTAAGCATAGGTTTGGCATAAGCAGAGTTGAATTTATCATTCTTTATTTCTGGCTGGTTCCTATATTTCAGAGAAGTATAGGGTTAGAAGTCAATGCTAACAAGATGCAGTTAATAGCTCCTGAATGATTCCTGATACAGGAACTTCCAAAGGGTAAGCAGAGAATTGACATAAATGTCTTTTGAATCCTTTACTCTTGATTTCTGATTTAGAGGAGCACCTGAAGCCCATGTTAAACCCAAGGTTTTATTTAGGATTAGGAGCAGTATGGCTCCCAGCCTGAAGGACTACAAGAGGTACATTCTGGGAAGTAAATTGAGACCTAGAACCAGGAGTTTCAAATTTCTTGGTCTTATTTTTTCCTTATAATAGTTGATAGCTCTGCAGTCAAGAAGAGCAAATGCAGCATCAAGAAAACTTTGACAGGAGAGTAACTGAGGCTTGGTAAAAAGGGTTTCCAATCACTCATTCTTGTGAGGGATTTGTAGCAGGTTTTTCTGACTTCATGCCCCTATTGGAGCTCCTCAGTGTCTCTGAAAGTTCTGCTCTCCATTGGAACACAAATGTGCACAGTCTTGAGAGGTAACAGGTACCAGTTCAACTGAAATGAGCCTTTTCAATTCAGGTAATCGCTGGTTTTTCAAGATTGTATCTCTCACAAAAGGCCACTAGGAGTTATTTGGCTTGACTTTTCTTTTCTGAAGGAAAGAGAGTCCGCAGGTGTTTCCAAATGTTTTTAATTTTAGCATCAGATAAGTGTTTTCTCATCAAAGACCACGTTCTCACAGCTTGGAGAACAGCTTTGGTAACTTCTGCTTCCTAGAAAGTGGAATGGCCATTGGGCATGAAATCTCTGTAAGATGTGAAGGGCTGGTTTGAACTAGAAAAGCCTCTTCAAGAATAAACAGTTTACAGAGTGTAATCAAATGAATAATGTGATTCTTGGGGAAGAGGGACTTTTTAGCTGCCCCTTCCTCAGAAGGTAGAGAAACATTAAAAATACATTTGCCACTGATAGGCTGAATTCATTTTAGGTGGCATAAATGGGACAGATGAGCTATTCAAATGTCTGATGAGTACTATATAATGAAATATTTATCACCTTCTCATGGTCACTGCATGAGAAGCCAATAATTTGTTTTCTCTCAGCACTGGTATTCTGTGGCGCTTATAATAAATTATACATTGCAAGCTCCCATCCTTCACCCTCTTTCTATTTACCTATCTAGTCTGAGATCTCATTCATCAACGTGTAGCTGGGTCGGGAACAAAAGTGAGGCTATAAATTCATGTATTCCCAAGAATCATGGAATTTATAATGCATGATGGTAGGGAGCAACATGGCTGGAGTGTGACTACTGGGAACTGGTGACATTTGGAGCTGTAAAATGGGAATTGAGCAAAATTTTTAGACATATATAAATACATATATATATATATATATAGGTAGATGTTAGCCTTAGTTGTGCTGGCTGCTGATTTGGATTTAGGATAACACCTCTAAACAATCAAAGCTGTCCAGGTTTTGGCCCATTTCCAATCTCAAGCTGATGGCACAGATTTAATTCTTCTCATGACTGTCAAATTCTCTAAAGCAACTTTCTCTGTCAGAGATATAAATTACCTTTTATTTGCTTTGCATTGAAGCAGAGATTTTAATGAAGGAAATATTAGGATGAAAAAAAGTATTCCCAAATGATAGTCTTTATAGCATTTAGGTACAAAGTATTCAATGTTGAAGAGGAGATTTTGTTTCAAAAATTGAAAACTTGACCCTAGGATTGCTTCAAAATATGAAGAAAACGAGCACCATTTAGATCTCAAACATAATTCTTTTTTTGGTGGGGAGGGGAAATAAAATTCTTGCTTTGCATTGCTGGATTTTAGCCAAGGTCTCCTCTTTATAATTCTCAAGAATTCCTGCTGAAGACATTCAGATGGAACTGCGCCGCTGTACACGAGAGTGGTGTGGTCTTGTGCTGAGTTCTGATGTGTTAGAGGGTGGAAATTTTTGTCTTTTATTCTTGCTGCTTCCAATCAGGAATCGTTTGACCTCAGCACGGAGATAAGACCACCACTTGCCTCACTTATTCAGGAAAGCAAATCAGTCAGTGTTGAGGAGGCTGGCAAAGTTCATTATTCACCGCTCAAAAAGTCTTTAGAAATCTATCATTTCTGCAAAGTCCATAAGCCTGTAAATTAATTTCTCATGACAAAATCATTTAAAATGCATAGCCTGAAGGATTTTTAAATGACCTTCTACTTGGATGATACAGGGAAAATAAACCTAGAGCCTTTCTCAATCAATCCCACTGAAGTCCTGTGTACATTTTGACCGTACAGACCCGGGGTCAGGTACAATTTTGGGGGGGTTGAATTGCCTGAAGACACGGGAAATTTGATTCAAATTTTGTGTTAATGAGAAGCTTTGGCATCCAGATTCCTGTGCTCCTGAACCCGGTGTTTCAGTTTATTAAAGTCCTCTCTGAGGGGTCAACATTGCAGGTCTTGGAAAGCCACACTTACAGATCAGAAATCCCAACACTTTTAAAGGCACAGTAGGGTTACTGATCTGAACATTTTTACAAGATGACAGGGCTAACTTCTAGTTCCATATTTGGAATTTCTTTTTCCTTGGAATGATTCCCAGCATTTTCACTGAACAAAGGTTTGGTTCCTTTTTGAAAATGCTATTGTAAACACCATATACCAATAAATTTTCCTTATAGCTATATAGAAATTGTTTTTAATGCCGTTTTCATAGTGTAGAGATAGTTTTACAAAGGTTTTTGGAATGAAATCTATTCGTGTGAAGAGAACAAAGAAAAGAAATGACAAAAGTAAAATCTGTTCTCAGGATCCCTGTGTACTGAGTAAACACAGCGATAGCATGTGTGTTCTTTGCATATTTTATTAATACATAAATTAGAATCACTTTAATAACTTTTCTTGGAGTTAGTGGAATAATTTGTTGCAAAGGAATTACCCAGTAAAATGCACTTTTTCCTTTAGTTGCTTTTGTTTGTCTATACATGTGCAGATAAATACATGTAGGCATACCTGCTAAATGTGGTTATAGACAAATTATTCTAGCAACAGATTCTAGACCTGCTCTGTTTGCAGTTCAGGGAAGGATGGGATTAAAAGGAAAAGAAACAAATAACTCCACTGTCACTGATTTTCAACACTGACTTGTTCATCACGAGTTCAAAACCTTTTCTTTTCTCCATTCTATTTTTGCTTTCATAATCAATTCCGTAGAGCTTCTACCTTGGTTTTGAGGGTTCTTTATTTTCAGGTGAATAGTAAATTATGAATAATGGGTAATCACTTCTTAGTAAGGAAAATGTATGGAGGTAATGATAGTTTTTGAACTGTCATGTCGAGCTCAACTAAAATATTAGGATTGCTTCATACAACAATGTGCTCATTAATAGTTTTTGCAATTATGCAACTTCATTTTTTGTTTCTTGTTATACTTGGAATAATTTGATTAATGTAATAAATATATTAGTAAATTCTATAAATGAAAATAATGTAATTGTATCCTAAATTAATAACTTGGTTTTGAAACTTCAGTCTCTTAACCTACTGCACAAGTTCAACATGGAATTTTAACCTTATAAGTAGCTGTTTCTTGCCTTAGTCTGAATAACAGAAGTTAGTTTAAAATACAACAAAATAGAGTTGTCAGCTTGGCCATAGTCCTGACATCAAAAGGTATTAAAATGTTTCTATGAAATAAAATGAGAACTAAAGCATTTTCTTAATCAGTTTTAAATCCTGACAAAAGATAGGGCATACAAACCAGAATTTGAAAAATAAAGCCAGATGCCTGCATATAGAAAGGTATCAATATAAAACAGAGGTATTTACTCCTCCAGTAAATACAGAAAGAAGTAAGCCTGGAAGGCTTACTTGTTAAATCATTTTCTATAAAATATTCCGTTAAAAATCAAGGACAATATTTGTAAGACTTTTTTTTAAACTTTGTGGGCTGTATGTTTATGTAAAAAGAACCTTCACTTCTTGCTTGAATTTTGACTCCAGTTTCTATATCTACACACCTGTATGCACTTTTTTTTGTTGCTACACACTATTTTAAATATAATGTTGCACTATTAAATTATGCAATCCCTTCCTGACTGTGTCTTAGGAACAGGTTTGCTGGGAGAGGGAGGCTGTGAGGGAATTCCCTCCTGCAGTTGGAATCACTCTGTGCAGCCAATGCTTTGATTTATTTGAGTGACCACCAGGCTGCCACCTCCCTTCCTAACAGCACATCCTCAGGACTGTGCAGTCCTGACAGGTTTCAGTGAGAAATTGCCACAGTGCTCACTCTACTTCACAAACACCTGCCTGGGCTGGCCTGAAATCTGTATTCCCAGCACAGTCCCGCTCTCAGGAAGGCGAGCAGCTCTCCTCAAATGCAGCCTGGCAGACTTTGCTTTTGCGCTCTGGGTGCAGTGATGGAAGAGCCTTGGAGTGTCTTGTGCAGTTGTGCTGATAAATTATTTAATGACAGAAAGGAGCTGACTGCTTGAACTTTCCTCTTGACCTAAGCTGAAATACCAGCCTGGGTGAATTTGTGTGTAAGGCCGTGTAAACTGAACTTTTTATCTCATATGCAAAGCCAGGATTTCCTGATGCTTGTCACCGAATCGGGAGGCTTCCTGACCCCTTGCAAATATTTGTGCTTGTTTCTGCTGGTGTAAAACTTCCAACATCCATGTGTTCTGCAAATCCAGAGCTCTTGTGGGAGCTGAGGGTGAAGTTGTTAACAGCTTGGCAAATATGAAATTACTCAGGGTGTGCTACAAATAGTAGAGGGCGTGATGATACCTTCAGCAATAAGGGCTGAATGCAGACACGAGCAAAGACTCATCAAGAGAGGCTATTTTTCAAAATGGATTTCTAATTACACATCTTTTCTGCATGTATAGCTAGGAAGGCTCTTTTGATGACTGGCTTGTGTGTAGTTGTACAGACAGAGCTTACTCCTGCTTCGGGGAGGAGGATGTGCTGCCACAAAGAAGCAAAACGAGAGGTGTTCCTCCCCGGATACAGTAAAGGCTGTCTCTTAATGAACTAACACGCTGTAATTTTGGTAATAGAAATGTTTAAATGCCCACCCCCACTATCTTAAATGATTGTGAAGCTTCAAAAAGAGCAACAGGAAGCCAAAGCACTCACTCATGTGTCAGGAGAAAGCCAAAACTCTCATTTTCAGGAGTACAGCAGAGGGAGTAAGTAAAATATGGGACTGTGGCTTTGTGAGCTGTCACCTACGTGCTGGTTTAACATTTTTATACAAAAAGTGGTTTTAATTAAAAATGGTCTTCCTGTTTTCTGAAAAGATTATTGTTATGATAGTATTAATATTAAACTGTTCTCGTTATAAATTATTGCCTTTATTATTATTCTGATGTTTAAAAATTGCCAGACTGTTTTCTGTCTGGTTTTTTAATGTCCCTTACTAGCAAGGGTATGTGATTAATGCTAAAATTTACTTAGGGATGAACTCATCCAGCCAGTCATTTCCAGGAGCAGTTATTATCATGGTTTTTTTGTATTGAAAACATATTAAAACTTTAAGAGTTCAGAAGCATAAAGCAGGCACAAAGCAAAGCCTATTATGGTACTGTTTACCAACAGATTTATAATTACAAAATAAATTAAGCATGAAATGGAACACTTTTCATTTTCTGCCATAATGGTATGAAATATTTGATGTTACTTTACAGATTATTCTGGAATAGCTTTGAAAGTGAATAATTCTGAAGGTTGTCATGGTATTTTAGCAAAATCTAAACATATCTCCTTTAAAACACCCATGTCCTTTTTTTCCTGCAGATAATCAGAATGCCCAAGAAAGGGAGAGAGGCTGTTCCAGAACTCAGTCTTCCAATCAGAATAATGATAATGCATAAAACAATTAATTTCATATGAAATACAGAATGCCAATATTCTCTCCCTCATAAATATCTAAAATTATAACAGCAATACAAAATTATGGAATGCCTCTGAGTGGTTTGGGGATGTTTTAGTGGGAAGGCCACATCTGAATGCCTCTAGTTCTGTGTGCCTACAATTCTGATAACGTTCTGTACCTTCCAGTTCACTAAACTTGGCCACTGAAAGCTTCCACAATCCAAATGTTCTGTCGGAGCAGAGTCATTTCTGGACCTCTGTTTCTCAGCATCCTCATCAGCACCACATCCTGCATTCCTTCCCTTCAACAGTTGCTTTCTTTTTGTCTTTTACACCCATATTTGAGAAGGGTTTTAATAAACATCCTTTCCAAAGCTGATTCTTGCAGCTGATCCTTAACAGTTCAGGTTGTAAACAAGGGTTAAGAACCCCCAGCTCCAGTGACTGGAGCCTTGGAGGAGACTTTTCTACTCTCTCAGGCTGGAGAACCCGTTCCAAAGCTGCCTCTTGAGGGGTCACAAACACTTTTGCCATGTCCATGGCTTTTGTCTGTATTGTTCATGCCCAGAATCAGCCGGGATCTCCCCCTAACCCTTACCCAATGTGAAAAACTGCTCTGTGCATCCATTGGGAACCAGCATCTCCAACCCACTGAAGTCAGAAGCTTCTCCAAGGCCAAATCCCTGCCTTCCCGAGTGTGGGATGAGCTCTGCACCCCGTTGGAAGCAGCAGGGTCGTTTATGTAATTAATGCCTGAGCTGAGCTCAAAGAACAGGCCGCAGGACGGGCGAGGATCTCGGTGTGAGTTTTGTAGGTGCAAATAGTCACCCATGGCTGCAATTTGAAGAACTTCTTTCTCCTTATTTTTCAACAAAACTACCACATATGTCTCACACAGAGGAAGTCTGGCTGTTTTCCCTGTTTCTGCCATCTCCTGATTTTTCATTTTCCAACACTCATTCCAATTCAGGAAGATAATGAATATTCAAGAATTCATCTCCTGTTAGGCAGTAGGATTTTAAGAACCTAAAGGGTGTTTGTTTTTTTTTCCAACAGTTCCAAAAATGCATTCAATATCCCCAGTTTTCTTAAGCAGGAATCTTTTCCAAAAGTTGGGCTACACCACCTGAGGGTGTTGCTCAGCCTTTACTCCTGCTATCTTGTGGCAAATGCTTGCTTGTTCAGGGGTATTTTTCCCTGGGTAAGAGTCTAAGTGTTTGCCTCCAGAACCGGTGGAGATTTTCACATCTGGTGTTTTGAAGGCTGGTGGGTGATAGCAGCGTTGCCCAGCTCAGTGTGAGGTGTTGGGGCAGTCTGACTGTGCTCGCCAAAGGCTCCTTGGAAACCTCTGGGAGGATGTGCTCCTCTCCTGCTCTGTGCTCCTTCAAACTCTCTGCTGTCAGAAATTAAGCACCAGCAGGGCTTGCTGCAGCCCTCACTAATGCTGTGCTTTTGTTTCCTTTTTCCTTGGGTTCTAGTGTTCATTTTTATCCTTTTTTAACTTTGATTGCAAGAGCCTTGGCCTGGGAGTCTTTGTGCTGCATTTTCCTGACACAACGGGGTCAGATCCAATCCAGCTTGTGGTGACTCAGATACAGGCAGGCTGAAGTTCAAATCAGATAAAGTAACAGCTCCCTGTGTTGTTTCCTGGAGTCTCTGGGATTTTGTTCTCTCCTTGTCAGGGTTATTTAAGTTGGACTGGCGAGCCTTTGGAGCTTAGTAACTTCTTTTGTAAAATGTAGATTTACTGTGAGGATTCATTGCCATAGCTGTCTCCCACAGGGATAGAACAGAAGGTTGTAAATCAAGCAGATTTTAGTGTAAATTATTCAGAGTTTTTTTTCTCTTCATTGTGTAAGATTCCCTGCAGAATATCATGGCCCAATGAGCTACTGCTGATTATTTCTTGAGGTCCAAAAAACTATATGTAGTTCACATATATGATATATGTTCCTTAAAAATCAAATTAAAAGGAACAAGTTTGACTTGGTCCTTTCTCTAAGGGAGGTGCATTAATGAATGATTAGCATTGAGTGGAAACCTCATTGCTGAGCTACTGAAATTCAAATATTTTGAGGCCTAAGCCCATAATACAGCTTGATGTTTCTTCATCATTGTCATTTTTAGTGGGGTTAGTACTGTAAAACTTTACATGTGAGTAGTTGATGGCTTTATTTGAAATACTGACTTTACTGAGAAGATTTGCCTGAATGGACTTCTACACAGAAGAGTTTGTAGGATCTTGATTTTTCTGGAGGTGAGGTTTGACTGGGAGACACAGAAAGTCCTTGGGCTTTGTTTACATCTAAATTTCTAAAGTGATGTTGGCTGTAATTACTGGGTAGAAAGAACAGGCAGTTTTATAGTCACTGCTTCCTAGGCAGGAACGTGTCTGTGTGGCTGGAAACGAAACACAGCAGTTCACAATGACTTCACTACGTGGTTTTCAGAAGATCAGAGTGACAAAAAAGAGTAAAGAATGTACTGAACAGGAACAGAAGTTGCTGCAACATTCTGGATGTAAATGAAATTTGAAGTTGTGCTTAGAAAATATTGTATCTATATCTTTCATCCAGAAAAAAGCATTCTATGATAATATTTTAGAATATTCTTATTTTATTATGAAACATCGATCCTGTATGGTTCTTCCAATTTGTCCTTCAGACAATTAGATTTGAAGTTGGTTGCTCAGAGATATTCAAGAACACGACTTAGAATGCATAAAGAAAAATTGTCTTGTCTCGTTCTTTGTCTGAGGCAAGTCCTGTTTCCCCAGAAATACTAAATTTTAGCTGCTATGGCAAAGGGTTGGGATTGGCACTAGGGCTAAAACAATGGAAATCTGCTAAGAGGCAGTGAGCAGGCTTCTTGTGCTGGATTTTCCTTCCAGCATTCAGCAGAAGGGGCTGCAGCGAGTGGCTCAGTGCTGAGTGTGCCCGTCCCTACCATCAGTCTTGGAGGAGAGAAAAAGCAAGGCGGAGAAATCCTTCCTGTGTAAAAAGGGAAGGGTAAGGGAAGTGTTTCAGCACACCCTAGAAATTCTGCTGGAAGAACCAGGGACAAAAAAAAATAATGTAGTTCCAGGTGGGAGAGACAAGAAGGGCCACCAGACCTCACTCACTTGAAAAGTGTAAACAGTCCCTTGGCCGAGGCGGACACCGGGTGTTGTCTGTGTGAAGTTTTGTTTTGCAGATCACTGGGGCAGCCCTTATTCACTGTCCAGCTGCCTCAGCCATCTCTTTGCCCTTCCCCTCCTCTCATCCCTCTCTTCACTGCTGTGCCCTTCAGTCAGTTTTGGGTTTTTTTCCCACAGCCTTTCCAACTCCAGTGCTACTGAACAGTTCTTCTCCCTGGATATTGCTGCTCCCCACACCCTTGTCATGTGTATTTCATATTATTTAAACAGCAAATCCTTTAGTCACCTCTATCCGTGTCGTAGTGAGGTGCTCAGCTGTTCTTCAAATGACTTTGTTTCTGCTTCCTGGGACGTGTAATGTGTGTAGCTGGACGCAGAACTCTAACTCAAAAATACACCTATGAATCAATTAAGGAAGAGAAGTTACAAAATGGGAATCTCTGCCTCCATGCTAATTAAACCTGTGGAAAAGAGCCATATCTCAATCTGCATCCACATTAAAAAATGTTGTTTTATTTCCTTCTCCCAGAGTTCTTGCTGCTTTCTCCAACAAGGGGAGCACACACATTCTGCTGCTGTGTGGCAGTTAATTCTCCAGGTTGGTTTTTCACAACCATTAACATAAGTGGTGTGTTTACAGTTGGATTATTCCTTCAATTTGTGTTTCCAGTGGGGAACTCCAAGTCATCTTCTAGCAAGGAGATTGGGACTCTCTGCCAGAAGGTGGGGGAAACAGAAAGGTGCTTTGTTTGAAAAATGAAACCTAAATTTCTCATTTAAAAGCCAAAGAACCACATGGAAGTAAAATACTGATACTGAAAAGTAACAACTAAGCACTTGATTGAGTCAGATGCAAATGTTTTCAATAAACATTTATCCCTTTAAATTATTTATTTCTTATTTTAGTCCAGATGTATGCTTTTGGGGATAGAGTGTTGAGCTAAATCATTTTAAACGTGATTGCAAAGAGGGTAACTGAATGTTTCCTTAATGAATGCATGTGTGGTGCTGTTGCTGTGATTATAGGCATGGCGTGACTGGAATTCGAGTTACTCCTCCTCACCAGACTTGCATCCTCGACTTATTTCCTATTATATTCAAGGCACCTGTTTTTCCTGTTAAGAATGTGAAGTGTTAGCTGGAATCACAAAAGGAGCTGCAGGAATGTATGAAAAGCAGCCACCTAGCATGATTTTAATAATTCTGTAGCATTTATTACATTCTCTGTTGAATCACTTCTTGATCTTGATGGCATAATTTAAAGTGACAGAAAGGAAGGAACATGACCTTTAATGTCATGACATGAGTTGTCACAAAAAAGGAAGGATGAGCTTAATTCAGCCAAATGGCTTCCCAGGAAGTCTTGATACATAATAAACTGAGATTTATCTTTGGCTGAGATTACACAGCTCAAGCTGTGATTTTTCTTTTAGATGAAACAAACTGACTGAAGAGAAGATGAAAATATTGTTCTAATTTTGATCTTCATATTACATTACAGCAAATTAATTCTAGTTTATGAGGGAACCTGTAAAACATGGTAGCTTGCAACAGAGGAGAGCTACATATAGCGATTGCTAAGGTGTTCTCCAGAACAGAATCCAAGGTTCCTAAATAAAGAAGTGATTGTATTTCTCTATAAGCTTTGTCATTAGACACAAATGTGCAATCAGCTGTCTAGAGGCACTGCATTTCCCTTGTGCTCGTTAGAGTCCTCTTGCACTGAGCAGTTTTTGTAACAAATCCCAGTAGAAGGAGCACAGATGTTTTCAGTTGTTGTCACCAATGATGTCCAGCTGGTTTATAACTTTAGCAGTGAGGTGGGTTGTCATTTAGCTTTTAAGGTCATGCATTTTTGCAGTTGTTTGGTATTTGGGGGGTTTTTTTGGACAAGGGAAAAAGTCAAGGCATTTAAAAAATAATTACATTCTCTTTTCAAATATAAAAATCACTTAGAATTTGCTTCCAAAATAAGTCATCTATTTTTAATCAAGGTTGCATACAAAGTCAGCATAAAAGGTTTGGAAAGGAACATATCCTCTTCCAGAGGAGATAATAGGGCAGCATCATAAAAACTTGTTTTCAAAAAAAAAATATGTGTTGATTCAACTTTGAAAGACTATCCCTTTTTATCCTCTCTTTGGGCTCAGTTTGATACAGGCTGCTTCAGCACTGTGTTATAGGGAATTCAGAGCACAACAGGGAAAGGTTTCAGCGGGCCATCACACCAACCTTTTATCTCTGATGTTGTTGAATTTTGTCCTGAGAGGGTGTTGTCTGTCTTAGTCTGGGATAATCAAATCTGATGGTGTTTTCTAGATCCAAGCAGCAGCGTGTTCTGTGTTGAATTTAATCCAGAGTGCATCACTAGTGGAGCCTCCTTCAGGTATCTGGTTTTTCATGATAATGGTGCTTCTGGAGTTAGCTAAGCCTCAAGGATTTTTGGAATTATTTGATCAGCAGGTTTTTGTCACAGTCTAGAAGGCCAATTTTATTGTCAGGTTGCCTTTGGTTTGAGCAGACATCAGCAAAGGCTCCAGAGCTGCTCTCAGGGGCTCCCTCCAGGCAGGGTGGGCACCTGGCCGCGTGCTCACTGTCCTGCTGGCACTTCCAGGGAATTCCTTAACCAGCATTTTTCTACAGCCTAATTGGGTAACAAATGGAGTCCATTTCAAGTTGACAAAGTCTGGACAGAGCCATGATCTCAGTGCTGTATCAAAGCAGCAAACCCAATAGCACTGTGAGGATTTATGAAAGTTGTAATTCGAGTGGATTAACTGCCACAAATATATACAGGGGGCAGGGGACATCCCTTTTCTGGACTGAGAGGATGTGAAACACAGGCTGACGTTTAATTGTCAGTGAACCTCATTTATAAAACAGTAGTATCTATTTTCCCATACACTGTTCCCTAAAGAACAGTGACACGGGGAATACTGAAGCATCCATCTAAGTAGAACCCTTTACTAATTACTAGTTTTCTTTTCATGGAAAAATCCATTAAAAATAAAATGTAAAATATCCTTATGGATGCACAGGTACTGAAAGCAAGTGCAAATAAAAAAAAAATCTTGCAAGAAAGTGCTGTTTAAAAATAAAATACTATGTTCACTTAACTTAGGCAAAGTAATTGTTTGGGGATTTTAAGAGAATATATAATTTACACAGTGCAGGATATTAATAAAATTTTTGAATTGATCAAATGCTGAATAACAGTATTTAATTAGAATAGGACTATAACTACTGACTATGTAAAATAATAACAAAAGAAAAGAAAAAGATGGCTTGAGGCAACAAGAAGTGTTTCTAAATAACTGTGTGAAGCTTCTGGATCATGGTCAAAGAGCTTGAAATCAGTTTGAAAGCATTTTTGCTGCAGTAAGTGTGACTCCTCCTGTGAGTGCCATGCTTTCAAAAGGCACTGGTGACTGGAAATCAGAAGAACCAGAATATATGGCTTTGTTTCAATTGTTTGTTACCTGCCACAGAAAATCACCCATCACACAGGGCCATGGGTCTTGAAATAGTCCCAGAATCAATTCATCCATCAATAGATTCACACCACAGCCCCTTATTACAGAATGATCCATCATTTCCTTAAGCAGGTTATTGCTTTTAGAGGAGTTTATCCTATCATGTTTTTTTCTTCCTAATTATACCAGCACATTGATGAGAAAAGTAAATTGCCAGCTGAAATCCTGGCTAGTGTGTGTGGTGCAGGAGCATGGCTGGGTGCTGTTTGGATTTCTATATCATTTTAAGAACAGTGCCAAGAGCTAATGGCTGTGATTTGATCCCACATTAGCAGGGCCCTTGTTATTGAAAGGATTCATCATGCATAGAAATTATTTGTGCTCTAGCTGGAGGCCACATTCAGTGCTCTCAGCACTTGGCGTGGAACAGGCTGGCTTCATTTCTACTCACTTGCCCGTGAAACAAATGACAGAGGGGAAGGGACAAATGCAGCCTATTTGTCATTTTCCCTCTGTGCCTCCTCTCCCCCTGGATCAATAGAAGAATGGAAGGAATAAGGAACAATCCTGCTAAATGCAAAACTAATGAAAAAGAGGGAAGTGTGAAGTGACCTTTCTGGTGGTCTGCTTTTAAAAAAGGCCCAAGCCACAACCCAGAGCCTGGTGCTAACAGACTCAGAGCACTTTAACCTCACTCTGCTTTCCAGGACCATTGTGGATCTCTTAGCACTAACTATTAACAAGGGAACTGCAGCTCTGCTTCCTGACAGTTGAGAAATCCTACTAAAGTCCCAAAAACCTCATGCTGTCTGAGGGGTAAAGCTTCCCATGAGAGGCCAACTTCCACTGGCACGTCCCTGGCAATCCCTGCCCGTGTTAAAGGGAATTCCCTCAGCATCACAGACTGAGCCAAGAGTATTCCTTCTGCAGGAGTAGGATAAAGAGATCTTGCCACAGAAAACACCAGCACACCCTGGGCATGGGTCCTTCACAGCTGAGGGACACAACAGGGGACTGAAGGGCTGATCCTCACTGGTGTGACCTCAGTCTCATAGAGCTCCCCCTTGGGAATCTCCACTATTGGTAGTGTGCTTTCTGTGGATCCTGGGAATTATGAGAGATGAAATTTTAATATTTATCTCCTCCAGGGGAGATTCAAAAGTTGTTTCAGTACAGCTTCAAGCCCAAATTCATAAGGAAATATGGTACTCAGAGTACAGGTGTCAACAGTTCTCACTTTATTTTCAGTGATGTGAAATAAGCGAAGAGCCTGAAACCAGGAACATGTGCATTTAAATGCAGCAAAGTTCCACTCAGGCAAGATAAACTAAGCTGAGGTGTCAGCAAAGCTTTGCTGCACTGGATGAAATGGCAGGTTAAGTAAGTAAACTTAATAACGAATTGGCAGCTTTTAAGTGTAGGTGAAAAGTGACTCTATTAAGTCACCCAATAATTCATCGTATCTTTGCACATCTACACAGTACTGCTATTGCAATAGTTGTTGTTGGAATTTAAAAAAAAAATTGAATCTTTAGACTTTTGAGAGGACAATATTTTTTTTTCTTTTTTAACTTACTCCCACAAGGTAATAGAAACTCACATTTTACAGTAATTCAGCAACAGAATACATTCTGTTCCTGTGTGTGAAGAGTTTTAAGTATGGCAACCTCTGGTAGTACTTGGTGATTTTTAACACTTCTGAATGTCGAGAGTTTCTGTTTTAATTTAATTGACAGGCGAACTTGTATTTTAATTGAATCCAGTCATTCATGACTAGAAAATAAATGTCTTTGTGATAAAGTAAGATTGATCAGAAAATAGGAGCTTTAGTCCACTGTGCATGCCATGGATAAGGAAAACCTACTATTTAGTATAGTGTGTCTCTCAGTGACTTGGTGCCATTTTTCCCATTCTAATTTTCTGTCTAATTACTTCTATACATTGAATTTTGAAAATCTTTCCCCTAATCAAACCCGTATTTAGTCTTATTACCTGTTCTTGCTTTCAGTAAGTTCACTTACTGCCAAAGCAAGCCCTTGCTCTTGTCCCCTACCATGAGTAATTAGTTCTATCCAAATAAATCTTGTTACCACTTTATCACCATTAGTTTTGTCTGTTAGCAATGTTTAGGTTCATGTTTTCCCCTTGCTCCAGAAGCCACACTTCTCTGAAGAGCTCTCTATTACACCTTATATATTCTCTGGGCCCTGAAATTGCTGCTTTGAACCTCAAAATAATGTCTGAGATCCCAAACAAGGAATAATGTTGGAAGAAAAAGGGGATTTGAATGTTGTCATTTGGCACCCATTGTAAACCATGGGTGTTGTCCTCTACAGGCAGGAGAGAAACTCATCACAACTTCTCAGGTCTGACTGTGCAGTAAGAAATTAGAGGGTTTGGAGGTGCTGCTGCTGTTTTTGTGTTTCAGGTGCTTTGTATTGAAGAGCTGTAGTTAAAAAAAAAATCCAGTCTTTTCTCCCTAAATCTTGCATTCTCAGGAGAAGACAAAAGACCACAGATGCTTATGAAGGAGCTTGAATAGCCCAGGAGACAATATTTCTTAAGATGTAATGCAGAAGTGTCGATCCTCAGCTGTCCAATTCAAGCTGTCACTGTTTCTGTGGGTCCATTACAGCACTGGAGATTAAGGAGGGCTGTAAAGGGAACGAGCAGTGCCTTTGCAGATGTTTCCCAATCATTCTGTTTAGGTGAGCAGCATGGCAGGAAAGAAAAGCTTTTCTGGAAGTTTAATATTTGAGTCATGAAAGCTTTGCTGTAGCTTGCAAAGCCTGCAACGTGTGACTTATCAGCACTGCTGTACTCAGGATTTCCACACCAGCCTAATTTTTGATGAAAAGTCATGTCTTTCTTGACACTCAGTTAAGAATCACTTTATCTATATACATATCTGGGAATATTTAGTTTGTTACATCTGAAATTTTGAGAGGTTTGGGTTTGGTTTTTTTTTTTTTTAATCTGTGTATCTTTTGTAGAGCTGATTTTATTTCCTTGGTTCTGTGCAGAGCTGAACTTCAGGGGAAATGAGTATTTCTAAGTTAGCATCCATGATTTCTTCCACTTTGAACTGAAGTACTTGCTTGCCCCATTAAGCAAAGCTCCATGGAATTTGCATTTATTCAGTTACTTCCTAAATAGGGACATGTTTTGCTGGAGGGGCTTCAGAGTTTTCTTTTCTAGAGGAGCAAAAGGACATTATCATCAGTAGGTTCTTTTTGCACCTTGTGAAAAATGAAAGATGCTGTTCAGCAGGGAAGGAGAGGGACTGATGTGTAAAGGATAATCCTATTTATGGAGGCACTTTTCACAAGCCAAATCTGCAAGCATTAGCACACAAACTCCTCCTGGGTACAGTCTAGAAATGGTTCCAGGGATGTAAAAGTACAGAGCTAGAAATGCTGGATATTTGTTAAAACACACCCATTCCTGTTTCAGCTCCCTCTCTTCTCACAAAAATTGTGATCAGGAATTGGAGGGCAAGTAAGTGAATGTTCCAGTGTTGTCCTCCTGTTCACAAAGATTAAGCCAGAGATTCACCGTGAATCCAACAAGAAAATGGGGTAAAGAAGTGTAAAGTGGGGGAGGAAGTAAGAGGAAAGCAATGCTGAAACACCACAGCATCCCCAAAACCGACCCAACACAAATTAACTCATGTTTTCTCTTCCAATCTCTGGCCTTTTGAGTTATTGAACTCAAAAACTCTCCAGAACAAGGAACCTTACCCTGTGTATTTCTATAGCACCAGGGTACTGTGAGTATTCCATTTCTGTTAGGAATTTTGGGTGTTATCGTGTTAAATACAGCAAATTATGTGTTATTTGTGTATTGATATTTGCCATTACGTCCTACTGCTGAACTTCAGAACGTTTGAGGACAATGTCATGAGATTTTCTCTGTAAAAAAGAAAAGAAAATTACTTGGTAAGTCAGAGGAGCAGCCCAGCTACTCTTGAGCTGTTTGGTGTGGGCATCTCCTGGATAAGCACAACGGAAGGAGCTGTTTCCATGTTACTTTCACAGAATTACGGCCTGAAGGTGCCATAAATCCTCCTGTTCCAGATGTGAGCCTCGCTAGGCAGTAAAGTCAGCCAAATGGAAGTGCACCTCTTCCCCATGCAAAGCAGTGTCCTCTTGTAAGCCATTAAAGGATTTGTGATTTATAATCAGTTTATACCAGCATTTATTGGGCCTTTCAAAAAGAATTATAATGGGGATGCTTGGAGCAGATTGACTTACATGGGACCACGAGTGTTGCCATGCCACAAGCTGTTGTTCACTGCTGCATTGTAATTCTTTGGACACAGTTCACTCAAAGTCCTTGGAGCCAACTATTGCTCTTCCAAGCCTTGGAAGAGAGAGAAATACCCACTGCAAATCCTAGAAATCCCAGCACATGATGGAATCTGGACACCCTGAAAATAAGGTCACTCTAGGTTTAATAACAATTAGAGATAATGACACAGAATTTTCAGAAACAGGTGTACTAAGTATTTTTATTTACAAAAATTTCTCTCACATGTACCTGGGAGCAGATTCACATTTTGCCAATTGTTTTTAGGGGCCGTGAGGGACTTTGTTGCAAGAAAGATGTACAAGGAAATTAAGTGCTGGTTATGTAAATTAGAGGCCTGCTATCTCGAGGCTGGTGTAAATACCCTCTACATGATAAATGCTGGTTTATTGTGTGGTTCCAAATTGGAGATGATGCAGTGCTGTGACAAGAGGTGTGATTACAGCACATGCTGGGAATAGCTTTTATCTGGCAACTCTGGAAGTGCTGGGACAGCCTGGATTTCAGAGTGGGCTGTCCAGGGGTGTCAGTGAGGCATCCTGGACATGAACTGAAAGAAAAAGCAGCGAGTGAGGTCTGTGCTGCTGCAGTTTCATTGATTTCTGGCACTCTAGGTATATTAAAGATAATTCAGATATGACTATCTGTGTGGCATTCTCTGCTTGTGTAGCAGCACACCGTATCCTAAATAGAATGGTAGCTTGTCATATGGAGATAATGGTTATTATTCAGCATATCTCCTCTATAAAGATATTCAGGCAGTGTCTCCCCCCTTATGAGATACTCATCTAATTCTTTCCTGAGGCTGTGAGTCATAGAACATCAGATTTGGGTTTAAAATTCAGAACCAACTGTGCTAATATCATATAGTGTCTTTCTGGCAAACACTGCAAATTCTCAGAACACACATCTGCAATTCTAAACATGCTGGAGACTTGGGCTACAAAGTTGAGTTTAGAAGGAAGCTGCCAATATGCACAAAAAAAGTTACTGCATCACAGGAGCCATCAGCCAGTTCCTGAGTGATTGCCAGTTCTGCCTGAACGTGGCCTAAAAGCCTTTGTGCTCACAGACTCATCTGCCTCTTCAGGTAACTTTATTTTTCAGTTATATTCCAACAACTCTCAAAACAAGTGTTGTCTCCAACGCCCTGATCCCACCGGGGCATCACAAAGCTTTTACGTGACACATTTTTACCGTATTTAATCTCTGTGGTAAAAATTAATCCTCATCGATTAGATGTTCGTGTTCTGCTCCAGAGCTGCTCAGATAAAATATCTAGGGAAGATACTCAAAAATTAATGATCCACTGGTTTTAGTGCTGCACTCTCTTGAAATTGTATTTATTGAGCAGTGCAGACAAAAAGGAGGCAGGAGATGCCCGTGTCCCACAGCTGGACAGCAAAATTACAGCAGTTGTGTGGGCATGGAAGAGTTGGAACAGCTTTTTGAACCTTTCTCCCTGAAGTACCTGTAGAGGCAACAGGTTCATGTCCTTGTTGCCTGGGCTGTTGCACTTTGTAAAAGTAATTAAATATTCATCAAAGGATGTGCAAGTGGGATCAAAGGTATTTGAGGAAAAGCACTGAAAGCTTTTCACTAAATTTGGTGCTTTTGTGAAACACAATTCCAAGACTTAAAAAACAATTGAGAACCAGGCTCCTAACAACCAGGAATTCAAATAAAACGAAGCCGTATTGTGGAAGGCTTCACCTTCCTGCACTGAGTAGGAGGAGGAGTCCATGACCTGATCCTGGCGCAGCAGCTGGGCTGGTGGAATAACTGTGGCTCTCCAGTGACCTGTGGTGCCCTTACCTCTGCAGCAGGTGGATGGCAGCTGTAATATGGATCAAACTTCTGCATATGTATATCTCTGTCCCTGCACATTATATGTGTGATGTGTTTAAAGTAGGGCTTTGTTCATGATCCGATTTAAATGAGGGCTTTTTTCAAGTTCTGATTTTATTGACGCGGAGAAAATACACACGGCTATGTCAGAACAACAGGATAACCATATGCCACTCAATCATCCAATTTACATTATGAAAACAGAAGCACGGTTTTCTGAAAACTGTCATTTTGGGATGCTTCAGTTCACAACTAAGTCATTCTTATCACATGGTGAAGTTCCCCCAGCCTGGAGTATTTCATCAATGACACTTCAACTGAAGAATTTTTAAAACATGCTGATTTGTTTGAAGGGGGGAATCTTGTTTAAAAATATCTGCAAAAAGAAGGTTTGAGGAAGTTTTAAAATTTGTATTTTGCCTTTTTTTTGAACACACATTTGAACAGATGAGCACTTGTCCTGAGAATGTTTTACAGATGGGTGGGGCATGTGTGTATCTAGAAATCTGTAAATATGTGTTTATGCAACTACTTATAGAGATGTTCCACCATAGAACGTGTCAAAGTAGGGTTATTATGGGTTTTTGGTCAAGATGCACTGATGCATCTCCTGCTATCTGGTATCTAAAACAGCTCCATAAGTGGAATGGATCCATTCCCTGTCTATGTCGAGTCCAGGGACTGCTTGGTACTTTATCAGCGCCTCTGACGTGCAGTTTGAGTCTGTTTTAGCTCATGAAATGAGCAGTTCTTTAGCTGCTGCCTTCCAAGGAGGGTGGGGAGTTATTTCCCATCAGCCTGGTTCCTTGCAAGACAAAGGAAAATATCCCTCCTTCCTCCAGAGCAAACAATCAGGTTGCAGATATTTATTAGCTGTTTGTACTGAATTCGCTTGGACCTTGCACCCCACACAAATCCTGATTCTCCTCGTGGATTTGTCACCTTTTTGGCTTCTTTTGGTCCAGCAGGGACCAGGCACTGGGTTACAGAGCTTTGTAGGCAGGGATTTCGGGTGGGTGGGATGTGCTCCTGGGCTTTTCAGAGATGTTAAAGGCTGGAAATGTTGGTTCGCTCCTTAATTGCACCTTACGACAACTCAGGTTTGTAATTGTACTTCTTGCTAATGAAATTCTGCCCCACGTCTCCTCAAGCAGAGTATTTAACTTACAGCCTTGTTTATAGGAGCTGGAATCCCTCAGCCAGAGGAAAGTCTTAGAAATAATGCTGTAGGGAATGTGAGTCTGTTCACTGTGTAATGAGGGAGGAAAGGAGGAGTAGGTACAACGGCACCTTTTATATGGAGCACTCACCTGGGAAGCAGGAGACCTAAATTTAAATGCCAGCTCTGTCTTGGCACCCCTATGTAATGTTAGGTGGTTGTTTAACTGTTGTGTGTCTCGCTTTCCCATCAATCAAATAGAGGGAATATTCAATTTACAGGGAGACTTGGAATAGATAAAGATTGAGAACAGTCAGAAACAATGGGAGAAAGGCCCACACAAGCAGCACAAACAGACATATACATCATCATTATGGATTTTCCCCTCACAGCCCAGCAAGGTGGCTCTTTACATGTATAATCCCCACAGTAAAAATCATCCGAGTGAATTAGATGTTTGTGTGCTGTGCCAAGAAATGCTCCTTATGCGAGAAATCTCTACTTAAATAAGAATCCTCTGGAGACACTTAAGGTACAAATAAAAAATGGTTATGTCAACTACTGTGTATCTTTTAAGCAAGAGAAATGTTACTCTTTTTTACATTGCCTCAGTCTTTCTCCTGATTTAACTGCCAAAAAGTCCTCTGATCACAAGAGTGCTGTTGTATAGCTTGACCTGCTGTGCTGAACCTAAGTACTGCAATATATTTTAAGGTGGAATGAGCTGTGAGCGTTTTAAATTAGGTTATGTGCCTTAAGGTGGCAGTTGCTGCTCCCAGGCACAATTAGAGTAATGAAATGAAAGCTGATTTAATGATTACAATAAAAGAAATAAACCAGAGAGGTTTGGCCAGACCGGTTTTTATTCAAGTTTCTATTAAGAAAGAATGGAACTCATAAAAATAATACCAAGCTGAAAATCATAATGTTTTTTTCATATCATGATAAAGATTGGGTATGTTCTTGCTGAGAATTTTTAAAATAAATTATTCTTACCTTATAATCAGCACCAGAAATATATTTCAGAGTGTGTTCTTCCATAGGGAGACTGGCTTACATTTATCTGAGCTACATTTTTCCAAGAAAGTGGTAATAATATAGAGAGAGACACACCTGAAAATATCTAAATGGACTATTTGTCTATCCTATCATCTTTAATCTGCAGTGGGAGGGATTTTCAGATGCTGGTCTGGGGAACAGACACACACAGGAGCACTCCCAGAGTTTCTTCTCCCACGGGAGGGGCTCTGTGGTTGTAGTTGTGCACCGAGCATAACCCAGCAGAGCTGGAGCTGTATCCCAATTTCCACCCCGTGTGATTTTTCCAGCCAAATGCTGAAGTCAGTGGAGCTCTGTCAGGCCTGGTGCTGTGGCCCTGTGCACCTGGTGCCGGGCTGGATAGGAATCCCAGCGTGCAGGAATATCCTTTAAAATCGCTAATTGCGGAGGGAGGTGTTGTGTAAGTGACAAGTGGGGCTCATCCTGCTGCTGTCACCTCGTGCTGTTGGGGATGATTTCAGTTGTTATCCTGGGACTGAGGCCAGAGGCAGCAGGTGCAGAAAGTGTCTGGAATTCTAATTTATTACCCTTCACCTTCTGAGCATCAGATGTCTTTAGCAAAAAGAAGTGCAGCAGTTTCTTTCATAGTCTGTGCTTTCCAGAAATCGATAAACCTTTCCTTACAATATTCTTTGGGAAAATATATAGATAGATTCCTGATAAACGTGGGATCTAACAGTGCGGAAAGAGAATGGTGTGCTTGTCATGGGAATCTTTACTTCCTAATCCACCTTTCCCTTGAGAACCAAGAATTTGTCACGTTTCTTTCAACAACAGAAAAAGTGACTGGATAGTTTTGGGAATTAAACACATCCTCACATCTTTTACCAGTTTTGCTAGATAATAAAAAGCAACCAACTCCCAAACATTGCTGCTGGCTTTCAGAGATTTGTGACAAGGAAGGAAATACATTAAAGCTGGGAGGGGAGATAGACAAAGATACAAGTACAATCTAGAAGCTATATTACTGTGGAACTGTAAAGAGAGGAGCTGTTATAAATGAAAAAAATGTATTTAGTGTAATGTCTAAAAGTCTTGCTGACATTGGGATTAGGAGAAAATTGGACTGGTTTCCAAAACACATGAATTCAAGAGGGGATTGTGGGTTCTTGTTGGGGTTTTTTTCCAATATATTTGTCTTTTTTGGTCATGCAAGTTTTCATGTTGTTTTTTTTAGGCACAGATAGTGCATAATAGTGTACAGGCATTATGTCATTAATACACAATAATTTTGGATTTGTGCCACATTTCACTAGAATCAGAACTAGCCACGAACAAATTCTAGTTTTAAAGATAAGGAAGAAATAAACTACAGGAACTGAAGGGACTCAAGGAGGCTGTCTCGTGTGATAGAAACATTGTTTAGTACAGAAACCATGTCCTAGACCCAGGTGACCACAGACCAAGCTGTGTCCCCAAAAACATTGTGAATGGAGGGTCACCTTTGCCCTTCAAGGAAAACTCCAGCCACACTACTTAGCTCAGCAGTCCGAAGTTCATGCACGTAAAGGGACCTTTTCTTGTGCAAAACAATGTCTTTTGAAGTAAAATTATAATAAAATCCACATTTCCTACAGCAGCAGTGCGAGGAAGTATTACCATTCGTAATGCTGATTCACTGTGGACCCCATTTATCTGCCTTATGCCTATTTTACATTCATCAAAATGACAATTAGGCGTTTTAAGCAGCTCCAAACATTCCAGACAACTAAATATTATTTCTTGTGCAGAACACATTAGCCTTAAAAAGATTAATAAAGCCCAAGCTGCAAATTGCACCATTAAAATCTTTTAAAATCTGCTCCACTCACAGTTGTGATGCTTTTAGGCGAGTAATGGGTATCAAGGAGAGCAGTGCAGAGGAGTTAAATGCTGATGTCAAGTTTAACTCACACAAAACTCCTGAGGGTTTGTCCAGACAACAGGGAGAGAACTGGTTTAACGTGGAACCATCCAACTGTTCCACTGTCAGACAGACTGGACAGATTGTGATTCAGCAAATTCATATATTTAGACATCTGGCATTTTAATATGATAGAGAAGAGTTGAAATATGTAGTATTTTTACCCTGATGTCTCTTTATTCGTATCCACAGATACAAATACGTTTATATTTTGCAACTTATTTCATGAAGAATACCTGTGATAGGACTTTCCTTAGTGATCCACAAGTTAAGCACTGTGCAGCTAAAGGATACTTTGTGTCCTGATTAGTGCAAATCCTCTCCTGTGGTCTTGACCAACAACGTCACCCACTCATTTCCATTCAGATTATTGCTGCTGAAATATTCCTTCAGATTCTGTGGTTGTCTTCTCCACTGGACCAAGTATTAATCATTGTCCCCTCTGTAAAGCCATATCCCACTTGTTTTAGGATGAAGAGGATGTAGCTTGACTTTCCCCCAGCCTGACCACTGCCCCACAGAGTACACGCAGAATTTTGGTGCCTGTTCCATGTTGCCCTTGAGACTCCCTCTAACCCTGAGTGAAACAAAGGCATTTCCTCTTTAAAGCTCTCCCCAGGGAGTCAGGCTGCCAATGTGCTGAGATCACTGCCAAAAGTGCTGACCAAAGCTGTGTCATGGTTTCCTTGAACTGTCCCTGCCTTTGTCTGTCTGTTGTTTGACATCTTCAGTTATAAACCTTGTCGGTCAAGGACTTGGATTTATTTTCTTTGCACCGTGTGTGAAGGCCACAGACTGTAAGTGAGACAATTGTTTTTTCACAGTAGTGCAAAAACGAAATGTCTGAGGCAGGACTAAGCCGTGCAGGTCAATACCCTTGAAATCAGTGTTCCACAGGACCTTAGGTGGAACTCCACGAATAAACAAGTTGTGACTTATGAAATACATTCTCATATGTGCAAGGACCCTGTGCAGTTACTGTGACCTCATCTCTAATGAGCTTAATGAGAGTTTTTCCAGTATTCCTGGTGAGTTTTGGATCAGGTCCTCCACACAGGACCTGTGCTAGTTTTGTCTGGTTTTGGCAATTAAGAGATGATCTGATTTAATTTGCATCATCAGGAGGCAAGGGTTTGCAACTGCTCCTCGTCTGTCTGCTTTCACACTTCTTCCTGAACTTTGAACAAGCATTATTGAAAATGTGAGTGATGAGAGCACATTAAATATTAAAACCAGTTTAAGATTTAATCCCAATTTATAGTGCAGCTTTGTCTAATTTACTGCATATTACACAATTTCCTTTACAGATAACTTTTAGCGTGCTATATAAATAATAAATCAGCCTCTCGTGATTCTCAATTGTTCTAATATGGTTTTACATTAAACTTACATTTGCCATCATTTAAATGTTGCTGGACCAATTTATTTTTTTCTCCTTTACCTATTCAGATTGCACATTACTTCTTTTATAACATTATAGGTTCCATGTAGAAAATTACAGCCATTCCAGCATTTTAAGTTCTTTGTTATCTTTTCTTTTAAAGCAGGATGGAGACAACCTTGGCATGCAGAAATGACAAAAAGCAAAAGCACAGGTTCAGTGGGTCACACAGCTCATCCCTGATCAGTGACAGTAATTCTGGTGTCAGTGTGTTCTCTGTTCTGCTCACACAATCAGCTGAGAGATCCTCATCTCGCTCCTGCTTATGCAGCTCTTTGTGTTTGGTACTGAGCAGTTGCAGATAGGGAAGTCACTTTGCCATAGTATCAAAACTTTGGGGTTTTGTAACTGCCCAGGTGAAAGTTGAATGTTTTTGCCTAATTTCATCAGGAATTTAGAGATTCGGTGTGGTACCTACGACCTGTGAAACGTTACCAGCAATGTCTCTTTTTCCCTGGTGGATATTATCAAATGTTTCTTTCAAAGACATGAAGGAATCTGTTTCTAAGGCTATTTTATAAAGGGTGGAAAAATTATTTTTAATGAATAATAAATTAGGAATTATTTAACCAATCTTAATTTCCTCATGATACAAACAAGAAAGTAAGTATAAGGGAAATAAGCACATTAAAGATGGAGTTTGGATGTTGAAAATCATTATTAATATAAAAAAATACATTGTCTTCGAGGCAAAAAAGAAAAAATCATTAGAATTCACTTTTCTTCCAAATCAATTGAAAAAACTCTGAAAGCAGAAGAAAGAATTAGTGCATTACACACAGGGGTTAGAGCCTGTGGCTATTCTCAGTACAAAATTTGGGACATAAAGGGAACCAACAGAAATAATGATGTGTTTAAGGCTTAATATCTCCATAGTTTTTATTTTCTTTTCCCTCCCTCTGATAGTATGTACATTAATGTTTTATTTAAAACGTTCCTTCAACCTAAGTGTAAATTTGGCGGGGGGAAGACGTTAAATATTGAATACCAACTATTCTGATCAGCTCCTGCTGAAGAAAATGAGGGTCTATAAACTTTTACTCTCTTCTTCAGACATTCACAGGAATGTGACCTGCTCGTAGCTTCAAGGCCTCCTGCCTTGCTCCTGCAGTATTTTTGCCTGACATCCAAATGAAATTGGGATTCAGGGCCATGAAGTCTCTCAGTCTCCACTGAACAAAGTTTGGATATTCAGAGCAGCTGCTTCTCACTGTAAGTAAGGACAGCATTTAATTCTTAGAAGAATCTGCAATGAGATGTGATGTGGGGATTTCAAGGGTCTAAATGCTTCAGAAAGCCTGGCCTAAATAGCATGTTTTTGTTTAAAGAAATAATTATAGTTAAAAAAAAAAAAAATCATAGCCTTTCATACCTCACCATTACCTGCAGAATATGAGAAACTTGTTTTCTGTGTACAAGGACTTGCAGGAATTCTGTTAAAAAGGCCAAAGATCCTAATGAAGTTTGGTATTTGCTAAAGTTACACAGTGAGCTATTTACCTCCTTTCAGGAGCTGTGGTTTGAAACAATAAAAAAAAAACAAACAAAAAAACCAAAAAAAAACCACACAAAAAAAGGCATGAAGTTGTTAGTGGAGTTCACTCTTTTCTGTTATCTAGCTTATGGCAAAACTGCTTAGCAAGCAGGGTGGTTCCGGTGAAGAAGAAAAATCATCTTACTCCAAAAATGACATGCAGTGCTTGGGAGGAAAAATTAAGCAGAGAACATTTTCTTCCAGTGGCATTTGGAGGTGCTGTTGTAGGCAGGTCTGGGTTAGCCCATTCATCACTCCCAGCTCCGAGTGCTCCCCGGGGTGATCCACGAGCTGCAGTTGCTTCTGTGACCCTTCGCTTTGAGCTGTTACTTTTATTACTTGGGCTCATTTCATATCCTGTTAAAATGGGGAAGAAGCCTTGCCTTGCTCTTCTCCACTGTTCTGAGCATGGCTGGTTCATAAAAGGAGGGAACTGAGTCCTCCCACACACTCAGCCATCACCCCCTTCCTGCAGAGCTCTCCTTGGAACTGCCGGAAGGGAATGGGGCTCTTCACCCTTCCTGCTACACTGCGATAGAAAGAAGCTGTAGGACAGGGTGAGAGAGGAACAGAGTGAAGAAACCTGATGATTTAGAAGAGGTTCTCAAGACTGACAGGCAGAGCCAAAAGCAGCCCAGAAGGTGGAATGTGTGAGGGGATCCAAATTTCCAGATTTTTAGGGAAGGAAAAGGATCTCTCATCTTTGACATCGCTGATAAATTTCAAAACATATCTCTGAAAATTATAAGCAAAGGATTAGTGCATTTTAATGGTGGTTTAGAGGAACTGGAAGAATAATTCATCTCTACAAGGGTTTGTGACATTTTAAATTTTCTAGCCATGGAAAATAACTTAATAATTGACAATTAAATCATCATAACACTAAAAACCTTCCACAAACTGTACCTCTTATTCAGAAGTGTCAGTGTACAACATTACAGGCAGAAGCAAAAGAAAATATTTCAGACAATTATTGCATTGATTGAAAATATGAATTTCTGGGTTAAGTGATGGCCTATTGATTATTTAACCAATAAATATAACTGTGAATTTAAGGGTTTTAGAACTTATGGAAGAAATTACCTTTATTCAAGGAGCTTTATTCAAGAAAGCTGAGTATTTGTGGTTGTTGTGACAGAATCTGCTATATCAAGTTTGATGTTGCAATGTTTAGGATAATAGGTGTTGTATAAAGTCAGTTTTAGGCAGAATGAATGAAAAATATCTTTATGTATAAAAGTAACATTGGATTATGAATTCTGTAATTGAGCCACAACTTCTGGTTATCATGAATAAAACAGCAAGGCCAAACCAACTTTGGGGCAGTGTTTAGTATGGCTCCCACTTACGGCCAAGATTTTAGGTTTGACTTTCTAAGTTTATGAGTGTTCTTCCTATTTTCTGAATAGTGTAGATATAAAAGGGACTGCCATTGCTACAGCTGTTATCCTTAAAGGTGAAAAGGTTTTCATACCTGAATTAATAGTAATTTTGAGGACAGGTCTCCTCCAGGGACAAACCTTCCCCTTTATAAAGAAGTTTCTCTGTACCTAAGAGTTCTATCTTTATTATTTAAATCTAAGTATCATTTAAATTATTGGCTAATATTACACAAAGGTTATTTATCTTTCATTGTACTTTAAAAATATCTGTGGAATTGTCATGTTTTCTGTGGGTATCTCATGCTCAGCTCCTCAGGCTGCCTCTCCGAGTGGTCCGCAAATCGATCAATAATTTTTTATGCACTGGAGTAGGAGCCAACTGCAGCAATATCACAGAGCTGAATTCTGCTTTTGTATCAGCACAAAGTGAGTGAGTGCTGATCACGCTTGTTTGAAGTCAACTTAGTTTGGCAAATCTTAGAGGGCTGCAGGATGAGTGGCCAGATTTTCTAATAAATGCAGGCTTAGGCTACGCATCCTTCAAAACACAGCACTGTGGTCTCTGCAGAGCTGTTCAGGTGCTGCCTTGAGCCAGGAGGCACTTCAGGGTTAGGTTTGAGTGTGGCTGTGGCAGTGCTGCGTTGGTGTTTGTGTACATAACCCCCTGTGCAATGTAAAAACCCCGTCAGGTTCAGTGTGTGTGTCTGCAGAAATGAAACCCATTCGTCAGCAATCCCTGATCCTCCTGCCCGGGGGCTCAGGAGTGACTCTGGAATGTTTGTGGTTCCTGGGAGTGCTGCAGGCAGGGGCCAACCCCTTGCAGATTTTACTGAAGTGCCAGCAGAGCCCTTGGGTCTGTAATCTGGAAATCTAGATATTTAGATTGCTTTTAGTACATGTTCTTTTGTAATTGCTGAGCCTAGTGCTGCTGTTTGATTCCAAAAATTGTCTTGCTAGGAGGCATTCCAGCATCAGCCCGTGGAGCTGATCTGTTCTCTGTGGACACCCAAGCTTCAGAGCTGCCAAAACCTGTGTGGGATGCATCCAGCAGCATCCCTACATTTCTAGGTAACCACAGGAGGTATTCAAGCCACATGAAATCGACTGTGAACACCCTTGTAAAAGCTTTTAAGCAGCAACCCACGGTGTGATTGCCTCTGATCATTCTGAGGGAAACTTTGTTCAGGATTTTTCAAAGGCTGAGCATTGATTGGGTGTGTTATTTGTGATGCAGAACGAGTGTGTTTACATCACGATGCCCAGAGGAGACTGAGCTACACTCAGATCTTCTTTAATGTATCTGATATATTATTGTCAGGTTTGAAAATACATATGGCATAGATTGCTTTATTTGGACAAACCACGGTCTTATTTGAACTCTGCTGATTTACACGGGGTTGGTTTGTGCTCCTTCCTAAGCAGATCAACCATTAAAAACTGGGGATACACAGGGTATGGTATTCCAGCACAATTCCAGTCTTGCAGGAAATAAGGGGCCACAAATACCATGTAACAGCATTTTTATGGTTTTCCTTCATCTAAACTGTTGTTTCTTATACATTGTAGTGGCTGTGACAATCAAGCCCCCTCATTTAGTTTCTTATCTTATTTCTCTTTCCAGTGTCTCTTGCTCAATGGCTCTGGTTGAGGAATTCTGTCTAAAAAATAGCCCACAGAGTGTTTAGAGTGCATCCCCACAATTTTGAGCCATATAAATTTAGAATATGCTTGCACCAAGTGTTTTGTTTCACACTAATATTCCTAATTAAACTGCTTATTGTATTAAGTATTCTTGCACAAATGATTTTTAATCTGCATCATACACTGAGCATTAAATAGAAAAATATCTGCCTCTGGGGAAAAAAAACCCCTGGGAAAATAATTTTTTCATTATAAAATATTCTTCAGTTGTGCTAGAAGAGAAATAGTCTAACAAATGAAAATAGGCTCTAGAAAAATTCTGGTATTTTAATTTGCAGCTTCCAAAGTACCTAAAGGTGTACCAGGTTCTTCACTCCATTGCAATGGAGCAGGTGCAAATTAAATCAAGGGGTATGGACATGATGTGGGAATCATTCTTGATTTTTGTGGATATAAAGCAGGGACAAAATGGTTCCTCACAGCTGCAACCCTACCTCTAGTATTTTGTAATTTTTTATTTTTTCTTCATATTTTCAAATATTTCTTGTAATTATTTACATATTACAGCTGCTTTGTGCAATTCCCCATGAGATAGTAAAGCCATATTTCTTTTTTTGTGTGTGTGGGTTTTTTTGGGGTTTTTTGGGTTTTTTTTTACAAATTACACTTACAAACAGCTCAGCTTGTTTTGGGTTTTATGGAAATACTTTGAAAAATCTTCAGACAAGTCTAGGAGGGACATGAAATGTGTTGCTGGAAACCATCAAGCTGGAATAATACCCTAAAGGAGGCAATGCGTTCTCACCACTCAATGGAAGGAGGCAGATGCAGCCAGAAAAGTCTGGGATGCATTTTGTCTCTGCTGTTTGCTTCTAACATAGTAAAAAAAAAAAAAAAACAACAAAGAGTTTAATCTGAAAATACCAAAGAACAATTCTGTCATTCCTGTTTAGAAAATATGTCCAGAATCCTGAGCTGTTTATCGTGTGTTCCTTTCAGTGAATCCCTGCGATTCCTGCACCAGGCATGGTACAATGTGCCACACCTGCATTGACCGTCAGCCAGTGACAAATTGCTCCCCAGAACACGGAGCAGGACTGTGACACTGAAATGGTGGGGAAAGACCACTCACACACCATTCTCTGCTACTTTACACAGTTTTGCCTTAAATCACATGTAATCAGAAAAATGGCAAAGCTTTGGATGTGTCTGCCATGAAGGGATTTCTCAGGTGAACAGGAGGTTTTTGCCAGTTATTTAATCACTCTTCTTTTGGCACACACTCGCTGAGAGACCTTGAGCAAAACAATTCCAAACATTAAAATCAACGTCCAGAAAGATGCATCGAAGTTGTTCAGCAGGGTATCGAGCTATGGAGTCAGCCCTCAGCTCCAGTGGAGGCAGAATAAAAAGATATTTAAAAACCCAAGGACTCTACACTGCCTTTATGATTCCCAAGCCTTGTATCCTGTTTATCCCATGGTGGAAGGTAAAAGAGCCTTGAGTCTGTTGTCAGCTGCCCTTTGTTTAGGGAGTTTCAGGCAGGGATAAGGGGTGGATCTCTCATTAGCACAGGGAATCATTCTCTTCTCACGGAGGAGGGGATGAAGCAGGGTCCACGCACACCCTGTCGGGCCAGCAGCCCACAGGGCAGAAAGCAGATCTGCTGCTTGTTTGGGGTTTTATTCCCACTCTGCCTTCAGGACTTCTCTAGAGATTCCTCTTGAAACTTTTCTTCTTTTATAGTGGACTAGTAATATGTAGAGAACATTGCTCACCGTGAGCAACAGGACAAACAGCAAAGCAAAATTGTTTTACATTAATCTTATTTTTCAACTTTATACATTTTTCTTATCAAATATTCACACTTTGCTTGGAGTGAAGAACAGTATGATAAATTCATTTTTGTTTTGTTTCCTTTATAGCACAGCACTTGCCCTACAGGGAGAATCAGCATTTCTGGATCACTTGTTAGCTGCAAGTGCATTCATTTGAATTTTACCATCGATCTGTTCTACCCTATGACTCACTTTTGTGGTGCTTAATTTCTAACACACTGCTTATATACTCCAAAGAATGCTGTTGTTTTTTTCCTCTTGCCCACCTTAATCTTTCTCTAATGAATAAGTTCAGAGCCAGGCGCTGCCTGTATGGATCAATATTCTAAGGAGTAATTTTGCAAGCAGACAAAATGGAATGTTTCTGAAGGGTAAACTGGTGAAGTGGTGGTTAGCAGAGACAGAACAGAATCCCTTTTGCTGGGAATTATTTCACCCCAGGACACCACCAGTTCATGGTGTAGGTGCACAAGGGATGGTTTTACCTGGAGCTCTCCAGCCTTGTTGCTGTGAGGGTAAAATATCCTCTGTGAAAACTCAGCAGCCCGGCACGAGAAGGAACCTGCAGTGCCTCAGTCACTGAATATTCACCCAGTTCTCTGCTAAAGTCCTGCTCCCCCCAGGCTGTGCCCATTTCTCCTTGCTGGACCAGGACTGAGGAGATGGGGAGCTCACCTTCACCTCCACAGTGCTCTGACAATGCCCGAGCCTGGCAGGGAATGGGCAATTCCCTCCTTCCCGAGGGAAAACCCCCTGAGAATTGCTCTCCAGGAACAGGAATTCCACGTGCTGAGGAGGTTTGGCAGCAGTGCTGTCAGCAGGGTGGTGTTAGGGCTGTGCTGTGGAGAATTCCCCCACTGCAGAAATAACCACGAGCCCGGTGAGAGCCTCCCTGGCTGTTTGGGGGTGTCAGGGCTGTTTGGAGGGTTTTGAGAGGCACAGAACCCCTTCAGCAGGGCACCTTTGCTGTCCCAGCTGAGCTGGGGGCAGACAAGCTCGTCTCAGGTTTTTTTGCTGTGACAACTCGACTTTCCCTCACCTCACTCACCTCTGATGTGCAGAGGGGTTCGAGCAGACACCAGTTTTGAGGAAGTTCCTGGGGTGAGCTGCTCGCCCTAAAATCAAAGCAGTTATCAACCTACTGGGGAAAACGTGGTTCATGTTTGATCTCCCTGTGTTTCAGAAAACGTTCATTCTCCTCTCTGCCTTGCAGTCACACGTGCCTGTGTGCTGGCTTTTAATGGAGTTGTGCCCTCTGAGCTGTGAGAGATCCTTGCCTTGAGTTCCAGGGTTTATAGGATTCCCCTGGGCCATCAGAGACAGTCACAAGGCAGAATATTTTACTTATCCAAAGGAGCTTGCAGAAAATTTTACCTTTTCCTTTGTTATAAAATTAGAAATATTCTCATGCTCAGACTGTTTCTTAAAGAAAAAGGAAAAAAAAAAGTGGCCTGACCTCTCATTAGTTTATGTTCTGCAGAACACTGTTCTTTTGCAGGGCACAGGTGCTGTTTTTTCTTCTCCTATCACTCTTAGAGGCAAAACTGAGATGTGGAGGGGATCTGAGAGCTGTTCTGAAACCGAGTCATAAATGCAGATGAATAATAAGAACACAGTTAATCTTACTGAGAAACAAATATAAATATTGTACAAAGAGAGATCTGTGGCATTGGAGTGCACACATCAGGCTATCAAGGCATCATGTAGTTGTTTCATTTATTTCAACTTCTTTTCATCCTGTGAACAGCTGTCCCTTTATTTCTAAAAGCTATTTTAACGTGGCAAGGGTGTTTTTTGTTTAATCTGCTACAATACTCCTTTTGTCTCCTTGTCATACTTCCAGCTTTAAAATATTAATCCGAGCTAACAAAGAGAATTTTTGATGCATTCTAAAATCCTGAGTGCAATGTATAATTTAAAAATGAAAACATTTTATTAGGTTATGTTCATATTTAGATTCAGATATGTTTGGCTTGAGTTAGGCTCCTACTTGGAGATGGTTTTGCAGAAATAAATATTTATTGGGCATTAACAGTCTCCCTAAACACAGCTACATGCTACAGCGTGTTAAGTGCCCTTTCTGTGCCAGTCTAATGCTGAAGCTTTGCATTCTCATGCTCAGAGTTTAAACTCTTTGCCCAGCCAGTAGAAGTTCATATTCTAAGTTGGAGATTTCACATTCAGCTCCAGTCATGAAGAAAATCCAAATGCCCTCGGGTTATGTTCTTCTCCCCACCTGGGATTCACATGCCTGAAACACTCCTCAGACCCAAAGTCAGAAACTTTAGGACTAATGATAAATAGAGATACCAAATGGAAAGAAAAGCACTGATCAGTAAAAAGTTTTTAATTCTTATATCAGTGAATGTTTTATTTTATTAACTGAAAGTCACTAAGTCTATTCATAATTCTGGGTAATTGCTGAAAAGATGTGGAATGATTTCTGAGTCCCAACATTTCAAATACTTTAGGATATCCCAGTTCTGGTACACAAGTTTTATGGACCTGTGTGGTTTCATAGCAAACGTTATTCATAAAAAGTAACTTGTATAAAAGCCATATGGCTTAATAAAAGCACTTGAAAATTAATCAGTCAGAACATCTGATCTGCTACATTTGCAACAATTGTGTCTAGCTGGAAAGTGATTTACCAGCCCCCCCAGAATGGTGTGGTTTAGGGTAATATATTCCCTTTCAGATACATGAGCAACTTTATTATTTGTAAGCTCATCTTTTGACATTTAGATAATAGTATTTCCCAGTGAAAGGATTTCAGAAACAATTTGTAATGCCATCTCCATATTTCCAACATGATAGCGATTAAAAACTACAAGGAAAGAAGCAGTTTGGAATTCTGTTGTGCTACGAGTCTTGACTTCCCTGGTCTGATATTTTTAGGAGGAAAAGAAGCAAAGGGGGAGCTGTGCTGGGATTAGCTATTTGTAGCATTTACCCGTGTAATTGTTCTGTAAATGGCTGATGTAGGGTAGGTCACCTGAGACTTGTTAGGGAAGGGTTTCCAGTGGTGGAGCTGCATTCTGTGGTTAGCAGAGGAGCTCTGCTGTTCCAGAGCTTGCAGGGTGATCCAACTCCTGCCACGGGGAGAAGGCACCCAGTGGGATCTTGGTGCTGGCACCGCTGGGAATGGGCTCACTGTGGTGACAACGGGGGGCAGGGCAAGACTCAGGTGAGGTGAACCTGCAAAAATCTCCTCTTCCCCCAGTTTTCCGAGGTTTGCATCCTGTGTGTCCTGCCTCACGTGTGGTCTGTTAAACCTGCTGCCCCTGGGCTAAAACTGCACTGAGTACATGGTCTAAAAGGCTGGACCGCAAAGCCAAGGAAAGAAATGTGACAAAACTCCGTGGAGGAGATCTGATTTCTCACCTGAGACAATATCAGACTCAGGGGCTGATAACATTTCAAGATTGGCACTTGGCTGGAGTGTATTCAGTCTGGAAGTCAGGAACCATAACACATTCAGAGATATATTTAGGATAGAAATGGTTTTCTGCTGAAGTGCAAACACACAGTTGAGAGAGTTTTAATTCTGCTGCAGCCAAAGCAGTTCCAGGGAATATCACCCTGGTTTCAGTGTTTGTATCAGAGCATGTGCCAGACTGTCTCTGCCTCAAAGCTTCCTCTGGCTTATTTGGCCTTTAAACCAGAACAGTTTTTACCACCTCTCTTGGTTTCCATGGCTGTAATATTCCTGAGGAAAGGCCTGTCCATCTGAGCTGTGTGTGCCTTGCTTTCAGAATGGTACCAAGAGCTGCAGGGACTGACCAGCTCATCCCAAGCTGAGTGAGAACCAACTGAACTGAACTGTCAGTTTGCAAAGGCTCTGAATTATGTGGGTTTTGGATGCTCCCTCATAAGATACCTTTGAATGCAAATGCTTTGAACAGGCTGGGGAGGGGCACTAGCATTTAAGCCACTTCCCCATCAAAATTACAGTGTAACTGTAGTGGAGAGAAACACAGAGCAGTGTGGAAGGAGAGGGAGGGGTGAGAACTCAGCAAACCATCATCTAAAGCAGGACTTTCCAGCTCATTGGAGCTTTATTTGCTGCATGCTCAAGAGACTACTGGAACAACAGAAAGCTCTGCTTGAGTGTGTAGGGAAGGAACAGACAGCTGTTGTGCTGTCCTCAGCTAAATGGAACCTGATTGCTGGGTTGGTTGCCCTTCTCCAGTTATTAGAATGACCATCTGGGAAGTCAGTAACAATTAGTCATTGTTTGGCCAGATAGTGCCAGGAATCAGCTGCCTGCATGGACTTGTAAGTAAGCTGGGGCTTGCCGTAAAATAAAAAGGGAATTTATTTCCATGATAGAATGTGGGTCTCTGAACATGAGGGAATAATTTTATACCCTGAGTTAAGAATCCATGAAGAACTGTAGCTTTTAACGATGAGCCTTGATCACTCCTCCTGTGATTTCTTTTCCCCCTTTCTTGTCACAATAACCATTCTCATCCCACGCCTCCTTGTAATGGCCAAAGGCTCAGACTTTTGCTTGACCCAGTGGTGCTGCTGCTCCGTAGGAGACAGGGAGCAGAGCAGGGTTCTTGTCCTGTGCACCTCATGCACGTCTCTTACACACCAGCACATGTCAGAGCTGGGAGGTAGGAGCCAGAGCAACAAATAGAAAGAAATGTCAGATTTATGGCTACCTGGATCTACTGGTTTTATCCATTCTCTGCCTGGCAAGGAAAGCCAACTGCATTTGCTGGAGTGCACTCATGTGTGGATGTGAGGAGGGTGTTAGGATGAGATTCCCAAGGCCTCTCTCCTTGCAGACATGACAATTTCAGCTTCATGCAGGAGGGGATGTTGGCCCTTCTGCTGCCTGCACGTAGCAGAACACTGATGCCAAACAAACACCCTGACCCTGCTGGGGAGCTGCAGCTCTGTGCTCTGCCCACCCAACACCAGCCTGTTCTGCACAGGTACAGAATGTCAAAGGACTTCGTGCTCATCTCAAACAAAACTGATTGTTCTGCTAATGAGATAAATTAACAAATATGAAAGCCTTCCTTACAGGAACAAATTGCTGTGCAGCCGTCTGCAGCACTGTGGCCTGTGCTGCTTGCTCTAGATGTTAAAGTCAATTAAAAACCAAAAGGGAAATGTGCTTTATGGATGGGCTATTGTTTTTAATCCTTTTAAATACTATTGATTTCTATTTTATTCCTTTTCATTTCTTTTTGGACTTGAAGTGGCTTTACATTGATTTTGCTTGTTGTCTTGTTTCAAGTACCCTTTTATGTTGTTTCTTCATGCAATTTTTGTTGCTTACCTTTCAGTTGTGTGTGGACACAAACCACAAGGGTGCAAGTTTATTTTCAGTTCTGTTACACTTCTTCCCCCCTTTCTTTTCTTTCATCAATGTGTAATAGTTGTTCTGTGCTCTCAATTTTATCTTCATTTTAATATCTCTCTTCTGTGCCCTGTGAATTACAAGCTTTTTGTGAGTTGTTTCTTAGGTTTTGGGGGAGATCTCTTCTCCCCCCAACAGAAAAAACAGTTTTTGTTGGAATAGAAGTTTTTCATTACAAACTGTTGTCCCAATTCACACTCTGCTGTTGTTTCCAAACACAATATGCTATACCTTTGCTACCTAAATTTAAATACTCTAAATTATTCCATTTTAAACTTAGAGGTCAGCATTCAAATTGAGGTTGAGTAATAAAATGTACCACCTGCATTAATGCCCTGATTGATCAATTTGCTCAATCCAATTGATCGATGTCTGCATGAGCACAGGTTTTGTGTGTTCACTGGTGAACCTTTGAGAACCTCGGTGTAAGTACCAGCCCATTGTTGGTGACCTGAAAGTAGGAAAACTCGGTGATCAGGGGCACATTCAGTGCTTTCAGAATGACTTGTCTTGTTTGAATAGAATCAGGTGTATGAAGGGAAAGAATGAAATACAATTCAAATACGAAAAATATAAAGAAAGTGAAGCAACCAAAGTGTTCATGGCAAAAAAGCACTTTTAATCTATAAAGCAGGTTTCAAGGTTAGTCAAGTGTGCCAGTTCATTTATTCTAAAGCTCTTGTTGCTTAGATTTTAATAATCATTCTGCACTATCATACTTTATTGTTAATATGAAACATATTGGAGAAAATGAATAGCTAATGGTATCACTTTTTAAGTGCTGTTGAATGCATTCTTCAAAATGGAATTAAACAGCCTGAGCCTTATATAATTTTTCTGAATAGGCTGAGTGGTAGCAAGGAAAAGAAGAGTAGACATTGAAATGTTTGTTGCCTTTCCCTGAAACTCGAGTGTTGCAGTATTCTAACCTGATTAATTAGAACCAGAAGTGCAAGGCTGAGCCTTGTTGTGTCTGTGCAAACAGCAGAGGCTTGAGTGGAACACACAGATGGACCTTGGTTCCTGGTTCCTCAGAAGTTCTGAGGCCTTTAAAATAGAGCCACAGCAAACAGGTTGAAGATAGGAAGGAAAAAGTTCTGGAAAACAGCCAGAGAGGGAAGGACTCTCCCAGAGCAGCCACTCAAGGCGTTCCTGTCCCACATCCCCTTCTCTGAGTGTGCAGGGATAGGCAATGGGTGGGATGGCCACTTTTCTTTCCTTGCAACCTGGAAATAAGTTAAAAAATCTGAAGATTCCGTGTGTCCTCTTAATCAGGCCCAGACACTGCAGGCAAGGCACTGTCACCTGGTGAGCGCAGCTTCCTTGAGGAGAGCACGTTCCGGGTGCAGGAAGGGGAATTTCAGTGAGGAGGTTTTCTGTGCCCGTGCTCTCGTGAACCCAAGCTGCTGCAGTGCCTGGTGGCAGTGGGTGGCTGTCCCTGCTCCTCACTTCTGCCTCCCTGATGGGGAAGGAGGAGATGAGCAGGAGGTGGCTCTATGGGGCCTGGCTGTGTGGGGAGGCAGGGAAACACCTGAGGAGGGACGAGTGTGGCCCTTCAAGTTCGGTGTCACAACATTGGGATATTGCCTCAGCAGTTTACACCTTGCTGCAACACACTGTGCTGCTGTCTGGACACAATATCTCATTTTTCTTGGCGAAATTAAATTATTCATTGAGGGAATGGGAATTTGGTATATTTTTTCTCCCCTTTCCGTTAAAATGCTATTTTTAAAGGGACTTATATCTACCTAAAAGCCTTCCTGAAACCACCAGCAATCCTCTGTGCTACAAAGTGAGATAATTCCTTCAAAACTAAACCCCAGCAGCAAAGGATAAAGCAGTGAAAGGTGGAACATGATGTGCATACACGTGTGCTGTGTCACTGCAAGTGCCTACAAAGGGCTCCTTCATCTTTTCTCTTGCTCAGCAATCCCGTTGGGCTGCAGAATAGCAGCAATCAAGGCACTTGTCCGGGGCAGATTCCCTGTTTGTTGGCTTGCTTTTCCCTCAAATTCTTTCCGTGCACAAAGCCCTCTGAGGTACTTGACGTGATCAGAAGTTGGTTTTTTAGGAGTGCATCTCTCAGAGTAAATAATCTCACTAAAGCATTGAAGGAAGCTGGTGCCAATTTCCCTTTTCTTTTAGCTGCCTGTTGGCCACATCTGCTCCTCCTGGATGAGCCCAGAAATCAGGGAATGAAGTGCAGTGGGAGGCAGAGCACTGCCTCGTGGTGGCCCAGCAAAACAGGAGGCAGCTTTTCATCTTCAGCTTTAGCTCTTGCTATTAACGAGCTCACAGGCTGAGGTGTATAAATTACATGGAGCAAACTGCTGGGAACAGATTTCTTTAAACCTTTCTAATATTTAGTCATGCTGAAATGACTAAGTTTTAAATAAAGCATTGAACTTACGGTCTTTTGACCAGGTCAAAAAAGAAATCTGGAAGAATGACCAGCTTGCTCCCCTGACCATTAATTTGCTGCCAGAACAGAAAATAGGAGGTGTTAAACAATTTGAAAGGCCAGCCCAGGCTCCTGACGAGTAATTTAATAGTCTGTCGAGGTGGTTCTTGGTTGTCAAAGAAGTAGATTTTTCTTGGGCAACTTAGATGTCTCTGTGAATCAAATTTCAGTGATGTCAGAAGGAGCTCTCCAGTGCAATGTTCCTGTAAGAACAATACAAAAAGGTGACTTTTCTTTTTTTGGAAAAAAAAAAGTCTTTTACATAGAAAACTGGGTAATTTTTTAGTCCCTATTATTTCTGGCTTTTATGTGCCACAGTATTCCTGATGTTTCTTTCTTTGTTCTTCTCTCTCCTTAATGGTGCCCCTGGACAAAGGAAAGAATATGTACAACACCTGCAATCATACTGTGAAATAGAAATTATTCTCATTAATCTGTGAACGTTTTCCCCTTAAATTTAATTCAGGGGACCCAGAGAAGCAGCTTTTGTAAAAATAGGCTGCAGGAACATTTCCTCTGAGTGAAGGAGCAGGGCCACAGTGTGAGTTAGCCTGACCTTGTTGGCTCGAGGCTGCTGTTCTCCTTAAATGTTTCTTATTGTCAACCTTCTTCAAAGAGCCAAGGGGAAACCTTGTCTTGTTTGAAGTCAGTGGCAAAACCCCCATTGACTCAAGTAACATCCAGTTTTCACCCTTGGAACATTTCAGCCCTTCCAGAGGGTTTGAAGCAGTTGCAAACACAGAGATGCAGCTTCCCGAAAAGCAGAACAAGAAGCCATCCAGCCATCTGGAAATATCCTTACAGCTTCTGCTTAAGTTTATCTAAAAATGATACCATGCCTGCTGTAAGGTTCAATTCTTCTGCATCTGTTAAATTGCTTTGCATGAAACTGTAGCTCTCAGGTACCATGGCAACCATGTTTTCTAATCTGATTTTAAATTTTTACGGTGAAATGCATAAAATATTGGTACCTTTTCTGGTTTTTGATTTATAAGTGGGAGTAAAGATAGGGACAGCAATTGAAAAGGCAGTGATTCTGTACGGTTAAATGCTTGCTTTTTTTTGCATGATATGTAGAAAATGGTTTCTTATTTTATTATGAAAAGTAAATATTGATTGGCTGATTACAGATGTCTAGATTATAGCTGGCATTTGAGGTCTTAATAGCAAGTAGTATTTCTAGGCACAATGTGGGACATTTTTCACTGAGTTCATGTAGATTGTAGAAAATTCAATTGTTTCCTGCATTTCCCCAGATAGAGTAGGTATCTAAATATCTGACAAATTCTGCCTCTTACTGAATATATTTAGTGTGGAGATAACCTCACTGGTTTAAGAATAATTCTGAAAGACCTGCTAAAATGTGTAAAAATTGCTCTTTTCCCAAGAAAGCTAAAGATAACACTTAGATTTCAGCCTTGTATTGTATCACGCTCTTAATATCATCTCGAAGTCATTATGTTCCCAGAAACGTTCTAAGAAGAACATCCCATTGTGCTTAAATGGTTGTACGTGTGAAATGTGTCGTGGTCAGTGTGAAGCCTCTGTTATCAATTGAATTAAGCTGGCACAGAGCACATTCTGCAATTCAGATGTGCAGGAATGTCCCTGAAAGATGTCAAGCTCAATTCATCTCAACATTTGACCCGATGCCCACTGCACCTCCCTGCCATGGAAGCACAGCCTGTGCTAATACACAAACTTTGAATTTGGCTTCAGTTGAGTTTTATAATTGGAGAAATTGTGGGTTTAGGTGGAAGGAGGACACAAAGGAACTTTTTGCATGAAGAGAGAAGGAAAGAAGAATAGAAATATTTGGAAAGTGTTACAATACATCAATTAACTTTTTAACTGGGTAGCGTGACTTGCTGTTTTGACCCAATAGCCTTCCTGTGAACCCATTTCCAGTCTCTGCATTACACCTGATACCTTAATAAAGGTACAGGCAGCATCCCAAAGAGATAAGAGGAAAGAGAGCTTCCTGTTCCAAAGATCAGTGGGCAAGAAGCCCTGGAACAGCAAGAGAAATGAGAGCAAACTCCATTGTGGATATTCCAAACAGCCTTTGTGCATGTAGGAGCCTCATTAACAGGGGAATGATTGGAGGTGATCCTTGATCCCAGCCCCTTCTGGAGGAGCAGCTCTGATCAGTTTAGGAAAGTGGGGGCTGCACGTGTGTGCTGGCAATGATCACTTGTGTTTCTACTGAATTCGATTTTCATCGGCTTTGTGTGTTCAGAGGCACTTGGCAGATGACAGAAATGTGTGAGTTTTGCCCTAGAATGTGTAGATGACACAGAAAATTAATAAAATCCCTGGTGTCTCTTGTGTATATATTGTTCTTGTGTGGTTTATAAACATTTTAGCCATATCCTTTTATCTCTTTTTACCTTCTATTTTGAAAGTAGTAAATTGTCGTTCTCCAAAGTGGACTTGTCTAAGCTATAATGTTGATAAAAGTAATTTGTTTCAGGTTTTGTAGCTGGCATGTTGTCTTGTGCAAAGTCACTTTGGATTGTGTCACTCCTGGTGAGTTGTATCATGGAATAAAGCAAGACTGATGCAGCCTGACATCACATGCCACAATGTGATTTTTCAGCTATAATTCTGAGCTAATTTGTTTTTCTCTAAGCTGTAAATTCCTAAAACTCGAGCTTTCTGGGAAGAGGGAAGCAGCTTTGAAAGAATTTCAGTCATTAAAAGTCAGTTTAATAAAGAAGAAAATAAAGCTGGTTTCCCACTAGTTTTCTTCGTTTCATATTTTATTTTCCATCTTAGTTACACATCTGCAAACCAAGAGTAAATACTCTGCAGCCAATGGTTTACAACTGTTAAAGCTGAGCAGCAATGCTGAGTGCAAACCCTCAGAAGGAAGCAGTGAAATCCACATTTTGCTACGAAGAACTCCAACTTTACCGAAATCTCAAAGTATTTGCCTAAGAAAATGGAGGCCTCAGTTGTTCACAGAATACTGAGAAAGTTGCAAACTGATTTTCTTTGTACTTTGAGAGGTCTTTTCATGAATGGCAGAAAAAGTGGATGGCTAAATTCCTCAGCTCCTAAATACTGCAGCAAAATGAAATTGCTGATCAAATGCTGTCCTTCATTCCAAAAAATTACACTTTAATATTGTTGAAAATCTTAGTTCAGAGAGCAATTACAACAATAGGATCTGTGTAGTCACCACAAACTGTTTTATTTGCTGTTCTATCAACTTAGTGCAAATGTGTGTGTCCAGAAATGAGAAGATACACCAACAGAAAATCCTGGAGCAGTTTGTGGTGGGATTTCAGGGATAAAAAATTAAAACCTTTTCAACTGCCTACAGAGCTAGGTCACAAGCAGGGCTTAGCAGGATAAGAGAGCTTCCATTAAAGTGTCAAGAAATAAGTAAAGCTCTGTACCAATTTATATTATATTTTTGGTTATAGTATATTCTATGTCTTTGGTTAGTGTTTGAAAAGGATATGTGGCCTTGACTTTCTATTTCCATTTTTTTATACCAATATAACTGGGAAAACTTGTCCCTGAAATCATGGCATATCAGGTGGTTGAGTAAATAAATCCTAGGAAATATTTATTGGCTATTTTTTGGTGTTGTTTATACCAATATATGCATTTCCTCTTAGTCATGGCAGTTTTCCTTCAGAGCTCGGTGTGTTAGTCGCTGTGACTTGCAGCGCTCAGCTCTGAAACTTCCACGAAACTTCAAAACTTAAAAAAAATATCAAAACATTGCCAAGTAATAGGAGAAAAGGAATTTTTATCCCAGCCAAATGTGAGCGCTGTTTATTTTGAGTGTTGGCATAAGTAAACAGCAACAAAAATCTTCACTATCCCCCTTCTGCTCAGGAAGGATTAAACTCCACAGAAGGATGTGCTTTAAAAGCTACTTTCATGCATTTTAATCAAACAAAATAGGTTATCACATTAGAAATGGGCTGACAAAGGCTTACAAGGACAAATGTGTTGTGTCTCCTACATCTTCCCTTGGCAGCAACTGCTGGAGCTGCCAGGAGAAAATGGATTGAGAGGAGTGAGGAAAAGGAAAAGTGTGCAAAGATGACTCCTTTATTGCTTTACACGGCTCTTCTAGGCTGATCTTTCTGATTTCAGGTGATTTCAAAATGCATCAAATGTGTATGGTTTAATGATTAGAAAGCTTAGAATAATTGTCATTTGAAATTCTCATGGTGGTATGAAGTTAGAGGTTCCTACAGCAGATACAATTTTTAAAAAAGGCAACCCAACCCCTGCATCTTTGTCTATTTATAACCTCGTGTATCTGAAATCATCACATTTGATACTGCTATGCATTTGCTTCAGGTTTAATGATCAAAAATGTTGATGCTGATCTACAAAAAACAGTGGCATGTATAAGCAATCTAATGACAAAGAGTAAATTGTGATATGAGAATCTGTGTGTAAGCCTTTCTTAGGGAAAACCTGGATTTCAGTGGATTGTATAGAGGCCACAGTAGAAGTCTGTACTTATGGGTCATTATAGAGATAAAGCATTTTTAATTAACACAAAAATATAATTTGTTTGCAGTCATAGTAGATATTATGGGTTTATATATCTGTGTAACACTTGAAAATGGCTGTCTTTGGTGTGGTAAAGGATCCTTTCTCTCGTGTCTCTTTTGTCTCTCATCCAGTGGTATTTTCTGCTGTAACCACGAGTTTTTTGTAATGTGTAACCACGTGAAATTTTGATGACTCCATGCTTGATCTGCTTTTGGAGTCAGATTAAAAAACTCTTTAATCCTGAGCCACAGTTTGTGCAGCACCCAGCTCTGATAGTAACACCTCGTGATGCTCCACGAGTGTGAGTACATTGAGTTTTCCAGTCAAGTTGGGTGTTCACAGTTTCCCTCCCCTGCCAATGTCACAATGCCAGCTCTGGTGTGAACAGCTGAGCACATACTTTGCTTTATGGCTTACCTGGAAAGAACCTGCTTGCAGCTCAATCTGGGGATTATTAGCTCAGTCTATCCCAGCTTCATTTTTTTGCTTCAGCAGCTCCACGGTTCAATCTCTGGTATGTCAGCAAATATATGACAGCTGTCACAAATATGCCAGGTTTAAGATAAGATACCTATTTTCAGATCTGCTAACAGTCAGGTGCTGGAATTTGAAGCAGTTCAGATTTCTAGTAAAGCAGATAACATGTTTGAAATTATTTGCATTTTCCCCCAAAACTGCAGATTTTCTGTTGGAAAAATCCCCTGAATTCAGTTTATTGGAGTGTGACCACTTGAGTCCCTCTTTACAAGCAAAGCTTTCTCTTTGCCCTGCATTTCCACTCCAAAGATCACTAAAATTGCTGCTTCAAATACACCCTCTAGGAAATCAATAACAAATCAAGTTAGACTCAGTGAGATTTGTTGATGTAACTGAGTGAGGCTGCCAAAAATCTCCAAGAATAAGTTGTTGCTATCAGGGTGGGAGCAGATCTATCCAGGGGGTGTCCAGGCTGGTTTGAAACCTTCTCCTACATCATTAGGTTGTGTCAGAGCTGCCTCAGCCCTTGGTTCCCTGAGATGCTCCGTGGCTGTACCTGCTCCTCTCTAATGAGATTCAGGTCAAGAATTTGTGGTGCCACATGAGAATATTTTCATCTTGTGCTTTATATAGCTTTAGCTACATCTGGAGGATTATTTCGTGCTTGGATTGGTTGTAATGGATCAGATTACAAAATATTTACTTTTTCACTGGATGGTCTTCGTGGCTTCTGGTGGCCTGCAGGTTGTTAGAAGTTGGAGAGGTAATAGGTGCACGCACCAGAAAATCAGAGAATATTTGCCCACTGAGTTGATATCCTCAGCAGAGAAACCAAGAACCAAACTGACAGAAAAAAAAAAAAAAAGATGTTTTCAGGAGTCAATTCAGAGCAATGAAATAATCTGCCAGTCTATGGCAGAGTTTTCCAGGGTCAGCAGAGAACTGCATCAGCAGTTTGGGGGAAGAAAGCTCACCTTGGCATGTCAGAGCTGTGCAGTTCTGTGTGGCTGGGGAGTTTTGGAGGTTGTGTTATTTTCATTAGTGCTGGAGTTCATTTAACAGAGGTCACTATTTTTGTAAATTTATAGCTGCCAGTTGTCAGGGTAAATCTGCATTTTTTCTTATTCATATGAGGAAATACATGAGTTTAGCTTATTAAGACTTCAGTCTACTGGATATTAATGTACTTGTTCAGAGAAGAGATTTAAGTGAGAATGAACACTTTGCTCTAATGTGTCCAACTATACATTAGGTACTGTAAAATATCTAAGATATAATTAGTGCATATTTTTCAAAATTTGTCCAGAACTTTGAAATAATATCAGCTCTGATAAATGGTACTTGATAAAACATCTTTGCGTTCAGCTGATGACATCTCTTGCTCTTTGGCTGTGACAAAGCCAGTCCTCCATGGAGGTCACCAGCTTTGAACTGCAGTATCTGCTGTGATCCTTTCCTTAACAGCACAACTCACCTCAGGAATTCAACACCCCCGAGACCAGAAAACGTTTAACTGGGGCACAGCCACAGTTCATGACTGTTGTCTCTGTGTGGGTGAAGTCTGTCTGACAGCATCACCTGATCCAACCTAATCAAGTGTCAGATCTCCTCAGGCATGGAAAAAGATGCATTCAGAATCTTGTGAACACACATAATACCCTTTTTTTTCCCCTACAATGTTCACTCACACTAAAGAGATCTTGGAGACCTTTTGTACTTTACCTTGTTCGACATCACAGACAGAAAATACGAAGTTTGTGGGTGAAGTACCTAACTAGGCCAGGCTCACTTCTTGCAATTGTGTTTCTTTGCTCTCTCTAGCAAATCCCTTGGTCTTTCTCCATCTCTATATTTTTAATACACTTTTCATGTACTTAAAAGAAGTAATCTTCCCAATATCCTTAAGTTCCGTGTTTCTCCATGAATTTCTGATTTAATAAGAAATGCTATGAGACATGTATGGAGCCAATGGACGTGTGGTTACCTAAACACGATTCAGTTGTATTTCCCAGCACCTTGGTTCGTGACCACTTTCAGTTTGTCACTGACCACTGACAGACATTTCTTCTTTCCCTGATCCCTGTGGTGCCAGGTCCTGAAGGGAAAGCACACTTTTACCCTGTGGGACGTCAAAAACATCTCCTCAGAGGCTCTGCCTCGCCCCATCCTGGTGTGCTTTGGGTTGAATTCCATCCCTGCCAAGCCTTTCCCAGCACAGCTCCTCGCTGGCTCTGTTTGGAGCACTGCAGGGGCCAGTCAGACTTCAGGGGTTCAGGAGAACTTTCCCCTGCTCTACATCAGACAGACATTCTCCCATTAATTTGGGGGCATCAGATCAAAGCATTATCTGTGTTTCTGGCTGGTTAAGCAGTGCCTTCCTGCTTCAACAGGAGGGACATTTCCCCTCTGCTTCCCTTGGGGATTCAGTGAGCCTGGTTCAGCATAAAGTATCTTCATCCCTGGAGTTTTACATTTCAGAGCTGTCTGTGTGTGAGCAGGATGGTGATTGTTCATTTTAGGGTTACACTGGGCTGGGGTGAGCACATTCCTCCTAAGGACAATTAATAAAATGTATCAGATGGCTCTCAAAAAATCTGAAATGATGAAAACTGGCAACAATCATCATTCCTTCCTAAATTTATGTGCAGTGAAATAAAGCTCTGTCTCAGCCTTTGTGTTCTTGGCATGTTCTGCCAAGGTTATATAGTTTGGTAAAAAGGAAAAGAAGCCCCAAAACACACTGGGGATATCAAACCAGTAGAAAAGAGATGTTCATCCCTTTTTTCTTTCCCTGAGTCAGTGCAGATTGACTGTTCAATAACAGCCTTTATTCTCTTCTAAAAGGTGCTCATGAGCTATGGAAACGATTTCTCATAATCTTGTCTTTTGTTTCCCTTTGCTTGTTTTTATTGGCAGGCTTTAATTTATTAATTGGAAAACTGTCAACATTTGTTAATGTAATATTTGAAGCAAACATATAAATAATCTTAATAAGTTTGGATAAATGGGCTTAGTAATTATTTTTTTCTTTGAAAGTTTAATTAGAAAGGGATTTATAGAAGAGTTTATACTGTCTGCCTGTAATAGTAAAACTTTGAATACAGGTTGTGGTCTCTCCTTGGTAATTTTGAATATTCATGGCAACTCCCTGGTATCCTGATAAAGCTTTTCTAGCACAACCTAAATCACCACAGGTCTGCCTCATGTACAGAGCTCAGACACTTCTTGATCTGCTGGTAGGCAAATGCCAAAATATTGCTTTAATTTACCTGTGCACCAAACCTCTGTTATTTCTGCTCTAGAATAAACCATCTCCAGCCTTTTGGAACTGCACCTCACCATCAGTGGTTAGGGATATTTAAGGAGCATGTTTCTGTCCTGGCTGAGATACAGTCTCAGCAAGTTTGCCCACCCTTGGAAAGGAGGATATGGATTTAGCACTTGCAGAGCTGGCAACCTGGCACATGCTCAGAAATCAGGTCGTTTTCCATTCAAATGTTAATATTTGCACCAGCAATTCATGTGCAGATGAAGGTATAACTTGTACCTCCAAAATAAAGCCTGGAATTTGAAATTGTGCACTTTATATGCAAGCAATTATTCTTTATCGTATCCCATCTATCCCTGGTGATACTGGGAAAAGGAGCAAAAAGGCTCTGCAAATTTTTTAGATCACTTGTGAATACTGCAGCAAACAGGTTTGGGTGAACAAGGTGAAAATCATTCTGCAGAGTATTTATATGGTTAGATGCTGTTCATTCTCAAATTCTAGCTGAAAGAGTACTTTCTTACAAAATTCTCTTTTTCTGGCTTTTAGAATTGTGTATTCTCTGCTATACAATTGGTTCATCTTCTTGGCTTCTTTGTTCAGCTTTGGGAACCCGTCCAGCTCAGATTGTGACATCTGTGTGATTTTACACAGTGAATATTTCCCTCGAAGCCCCAGAGAAATACCATCATTTCATAAAATAAAGGATATGCATAACCCTCTGCAAGCTTGTGGCCTTGATCCCAGAGGTGGCTTCCACCTTCACCTGGATCATGGAGGTTTAAAATGACTGCAATTAATGTTTGTTTGACTGGAAGAAGAGTTTTTCCACCTTCTGGGAATCTACTTCTCTTTAAACCATGGAGACCCAAAGATACCAGGACCACCTTTTAAATAAGGCTGTCCTCGATGTGCTGTGAGAGAGCAGCAGGGTGGTAGTTACAGCTGACAGCTGCAGAAAGGTTGTTTGAATTCCCTGAGACCATCATAACTCCAGGAATAACAGCTGAAGTCTGTGTTTCTCAAACTTTAAAGTCAGAGGACTGGCTAAACTTTTGTGAGGATATTGCAAAAAAAGTCAAATAGCTGCAGATGATGTTGGCTTGTTGGCACCATGCTTTCTGTCCACGAGCTGAAATCCAAACATCCATTTATTGCTTGAATTTTGTCCCATTCTTTTTCCTCGCTTGCTTGTGGGAGTTATACAGAGAAAAGCGAAAAAAGAGGGCTTTGTGGATCAATGTGATTTCTTACAGGATGTCACTGGGGTCCAGACAAGGAACACTGGCTAGCCTTTTTTTTTTTTTTTTTTCTCTTGTGGTTTTATAGTTCTGAAGGAAATCATTAGTTGCTGGGTTTTGCCTAAAATACAGGCTGAAGCCATGGAAGCCAGGCAAGGGATTTGTTTTCACCTGTTCCAGGATGAAGAGTATTGTGTTCCCAGTCTGACCTGCCTTAGGAACCAGATTCTATTATGTGCCAAGTGTCCTCATATCCTGTTGACACCAAAGGGAGTTTAGATCTCCCTGCACCTTCCCATGTCCAGCCCTGGGTTTTTAAGGCACTGTGCAGACCCCAGTGTATCCCTCTGTTTGATGACTGCTCCTAACAACTTCCAGCACCTGCTACAAGTTTTTAGCGAGTGACTGAAAGCGCTGGAGACAGAAAAAGGAGGCTTAAAATCCACCTGTCTTACAGGAAGTGCATCCTTTCAGGTGTGAGATAAACGGCAGCTGCAGTGAAACCTCCACAAAAGCTGCAGCTTAATGAGAATCCATCAGGCAGAGCTGCTTACTAACACCCAGCTCCAGCCTTTCGAGGAGAAAGGTGGGACTAGGCTGGGTAGCAATTGTGGGATCAGCCTGTGCCTGGGAAGAGATAAAAACAGGAAGCCTGAGCACAAGCTTTCTTAAACTCCTCGAGTAAGGAGGCTGACATGCTGGCAGGAAAATTCAACTTGTTCTACTGATTTTGTTCCCAAGACCCATTCAGTTAATTTAGCACTGCAAAGAGCTCGGAGTGGCACGAAAAGCAGCCACAGAACACTTTGGGAGTGGTTGTTTTGCTGAGGGAAAAACGTTAAGGTTGGATCCTGGTCTTGCTAGGGAAAGAACAGGTCAATGTGGCACAATCTGCTGGATATTATCCCTGTACTTCAAAAGAATTGAATATTGTTTTCTTGACAGGAAAAACATAACAGTAGAACAAGGCATTTTTGTCTAATGACAATAGCAAAAGAGCAAGGACAAATTTGTGCTTTGACTCAATCTTGGTGAAAATGTGTTCAACACGGAGAGGAGAAAACTTCCCCATGAAGGCTTTTACTGGCCGTGCTTCCATCTGCTAAGTGGTAATCAGGATATGCATAATACTGAAAGGTTATAATTGAAAATGTCTTTGGATCAGCACTGGTGGCAAAATTTGTTTGAGAGCTATCAGGTTAATCTAATAATGCCTGTAAGGGAAGCATGAAACCACATCAGAGACAATGCTGTGATTACCTCCCTTCCCCACAAAAAAAAAAAGAGATTAGTAAAACATTTTGTGAGTTTCTTTCATGGTAGATTAGGAAATGAACCATCATGCATGCTGAATATTTAAGAATGGGACTAAATTAAATTTCTGAAACAGAGGAGGCAAAATACTGTATGGCCAATAGCAGATATTTTAGAAATCTAATTCCTTGAAACAAGATAAATGCATAAACAAGTGTTCTGCTGAAGCTTATTAAGCACCTCACTACATTTCACTTCTGGTATTTTTTGGCTATGATTTTTAACAGTCAGTAGTAATTTGGGCTGTGCCCAGTGCTTGTGTTTTCAAGCTGAGACATCTCAAGAAAACATCTTTTTTAAAAAAAGGTTTGCCTGTGTGTGGTGGGTTTGTCCTCAGCTACTTCTATTATTATTACTTTATCTTATATTAGCATGTTTAATGCACCCCTGTGATCTCTCATGGGCATCACCTGCATCTCACAGAGGTATTGGCCATTTGGGGCTCTCCTTTAAAATTTCTCCTGGCTACTGTTCTGTTGCTGAAGATTAATACAGCACAAAAGGCAACTGTAGATATTGTTCAGTGAGTATCAACAACATTCCCTTGCTAATCCTTCTTCTGAGCTGAGCCACCAAAACTCAGTCTCCCCTTTAACCTCCTCCTTTGCAGGAATACAATAGCCTTAATTGTATTCTTTTGTCCCTGTGCAGTGTAGTGCTGGTACCTTTTGTCAAAGGGCACCCACAAAAACGTCCCTCTTTAGCTTGCAATAAATCCTTTGTCCTCAGGACGTGTGTGCTTGCAGACAAGGCAGAAGAGGAAAGGCTTTAGAGTATCTCTCCTATCCTTTAAACAGAAATATTCCCCTATATTAAGATGCAGTTCCTGGAGACAAAATCTCCAAGTGTGCTTGGGGAAAGTACTTGTACATGTTTTTGAAAAGTATGCAGAAATTGAATGGTGTTGACCTAAAACTGCTCCCTCTAAGACTGAGGGGTTTATTGTTGAATTCAGTGGGTATTGAGTTAAACCAAAACCGAGTCTTTTGAAAATCTGGCGTAGAATTTCATTTCATGATGTGGATTTAGCTGGACTATTGACTGCAGAGGGCCGCGTTGTGAGAGCCTTGTTGTGGATGCTGCATCTCTCCAGAACACATTCTCCAAGTGACTTCTGTTCCAAAGGCAAGCAAAGAAGTATTTATTTAAAGCCCTGATGTGTTATCTGTAAACATGAGTGGTTTTCCCCCTCTGCAGCTGCCATTCCGACTGAAGCAGATCAGGCAGCTAAAAGCTGCCAGAACCCCTGGAGACTTTGGGATCCAGCAGGGCTTGTCCCACACACACCTCAGGGGGACAGGGATCCAGACCAGGGGTGGATCGGTGTGGCCACGTTGCCTGGAGGCTTTTCAGAACCATTTTACTCTGCAGTGCAGATGCTCCAGGAGAATGTGCCTCCTGTATTCTCCTTCAGCTCTCACTGGTGGCAGGAACATTCCCGGACTCTTTGTTGGTCACTTCTTCCAGGAGCTCACACAGAGATTTAAAGCCTTCCTTAAATGCCTCTAATTTGGAAAATCATGGCCCTCAGTGTTTTTCTTTCTTTTCCTAGAATCACAGAACTGAGAGTAGAACCCATGGCTGCTGAACCATGGAATAAAATTTATATCCATTTGAAGGGCTAATATAACAAGGTCATGAGAGTCCCCTGAGATATTTTCAATGTATCCTCCAATCACACTGAAATTAAGACACGACAGTCGAGCAACTTGGACAAAGTGCCTGGGCTTGCTGGAGCCGTAGATGTGACTTGAAGGATGGGGAAAGTCACAGCTGGTATCAATAGGTTTTTCCTAGCCAAGGAGAAGAGATGACAGCTGAAAGATTTGTCTTGTAAGCATGACACAGCTTTCCAATAAAAATATTGGTGTCTCAGTTGGGCGAGGTGAAAGGGTTGGAATAATTTCACTAACACCCTTTTGCCTCCTGTTAGCATGGTGCTATTGACCATGTGAGCTTAAGGTTGTAATGTTATTTATTGGTGAGTCATCACATGTGCCCCTGATGCTTTAAAATAAAATCAAGACAAGTATTCCTGTCCACTTGAACTTATAATGCAAATTAATTATATTTTTTTTGGTACCAGATGAAGGGAATCACAGGGGAAAGTTTATCACAGTAGAAAGAAACGGTCATTTTGCACACAGGCAGATGTGCTGATGTCAGAGAGCTCTAAAGTTATAGATGGGTGTAGAATAAAGCCCAGTTTGGAGTTATTATCAGCCTGAATGAATCAGATAAAATTTCCTATGAAACATCTGTTTATTTGAGTAGGTTCCTTCTTACACGTGACATTTTCTAAAGAGCACCAGACTTCCCTTTCAGCAGATTACAAAGGAATGCTTGAAGGACCCCTCACTTTATTTGAAATCACATGCACTAGAAATACTAAAATACTGAAGAAATATGGATTTTTGAACTAATCTGGGAACCACTTCACTGTGGGTCTCTAACTTTACATATTCCTGTGTGAGGTACAACCACTCTGCTCTCCAAGTACGTCCTGTAATTCCCACCTGCTTCCCTGCAGACGTTTTTATTTAGGGGGAAACAATGCTCTAAGGGAAAGACCTTAATGGAGCTCCTCTTGCTTTTCTCCTGAACTCAAATGTGTGAAGACAATTGTTCAGAAGTTAAATAATCTCCAGCAATTGCAGCACATGAATTATAAGATTTTTGTAATGGCTGTGCTAATCTTTTTCATTTTTACGTGGAAGACATTTGTTCTAGCCTTAATCTATATTTTTTGTGGACTCTGCCCTTTTTAATATTTAACCATCTGAAAAAGAAATAGACTTTTCAAACTAATTGATAATCTAAGTAGTTTGGTCATAAAAAAGACACTGAAGCTAGCGAGCAGCTTTCAGCTTTTCCGTACCCTCTATTTCATCTCAAACCTCTTAATTACAGGACCTCATCATGAAATATCCCTAACAGGGTAAGCCAATTAGTTTTATACAGCAGCATAAAAACTACACAATGTGATGAATTAGGGTGTTTGCCCTGCTGCAAGCCTGCACATGAACCTGGCAGCTTGGTCCTGAGAAACCTCAGGTTTCCAATATATCCACGGGGGTTTGAGTTATTTCTTTTGTCTTATGATGCTGTAGGTAAATGACTGGGTGCCCAACAAAGTAGCAACATAAAAAGGCAAAAGAAATCCCCCTGAAATGTCATTTGCTCAAAGATCTGTGCTTTTCTAGCACAATAACTGCATGAGTTGAACTGGAATTTGTCAGTGAAACAGCAAGAAGAACAGAGTGTATGCCCGAAATTTTAGGGGAAATGCCTTGAAGTTGGGTGATTATCAATGGTAATACTAATAGATAAGTATTTCCAAAATGAAAATGAGAGATGGGATGGAAAAACAGCACAAAATTCAACTTTTTACTACTATAATAATCTGAGAAAGTTCACATCTGGGGCTTGACACAAATTTCTCAGCTTTGACCCCTTCTAATTAAAATGTCATCTCACGTAACCGAGGCTGACAATGGGTTGAACTCTCTGAGATCTGCTCCTTCCTCACACTGAGTGCTCTGAGTGGATTCCACCTCACTGTTCAGGAAATGTCTCTTAAGCAGACCCTGAGTAACCCTTGGGAGGCTCCCTTGTAGGAGGGGACAGGGGACACGACAAACAAGAGCTCCGAGCCCTCTGAATACCACAGAGCTCCTTCCTAAGGACCTGCAGACTCTGCAGGTGGGGCGGGTGGACAAACGTTCAGGATGTTCCATGCTCAGGATGAGCCACCACCAGCAGAATGAGACCTTGAAATGTGTCCAGCACCGCTGCCTGACTCAGCCACAGCCTAAGTTACACCCCCAAAAGTTACACCCCCAAAAGTTACACCCTCTTGCCCCCAATAAGTTTGTGTAGTCACCACTTTCGTGTTCTGCCTTTGTGACCAATACAATAACAAATACTGATGGTGAGCAAGAGGCTCATTTCACACCCGTCTGTGCTAGAGGGTATCTTTTACCATTTCTACAATAAACACAAATACATGTCTATGCACTCTCAGACATGTATATTTTAATTAATCCCTGCTCCTGAGTTTAATTACAAGCTATTCTATCTTCAGAGTGTGGCTTACAGCACAGAGATAAATTGATACTGTGTCAGGGTACCCAAACACATTCAGGAAATTGTAAATCAAGTGGCACACACTGAGGTTTTATGACTCAGCCATTCCTACCAAATTATAAAGGGAACAATACACATACCTCTCTCTAGAGCTGAGTATGCTAATGATTAACTGAGAATATTTTCTGAGTGATTTGTTACATTAAAAAGAACTAAAATTACTTATGCCGATAAGTACGTTATAGTTAAACTCTATATATTATTTAAACAGTTTGGTTACTGCTAGCATGATTTATAAATTCAATATAAAAATGCTCAGATTTTTCACTGGTTATATTATTAGTCTCTTGATAAAAATTCCTTGCTTTTCTTCCATCTCAAGGGAACTTAATTTAAATATGAATAATGGAAAAAAGCCCACTTCCAGAAATTTAAACTAATCGTGCCTTTTAAGGCAGAGAAACCCTGGATTGAATTTTGGAGCTAGCATAAAAGAATGAGATGGTAGCAAATTGTCTTATGACTTGATGTGTGATAAAAGGCTGTACGTGTTTGATGTAACATTTGTGTTTTGAAAGTCAGATGTGTACCTCAATAAAATATATTTACGAACATGCTAATAGTTGATAATTAGTGGAAAAAGGTATAAATTGACAAATCTCAGAGGGGGAAAAAAGCCTGTAAGTTTTTTGCAATATTTTCCAGTCACATATTCCACTAATATTGAATTGAAAGGAAGCTCAAACACATGGTGGTGAGAAAGGAGACTCATTATTTTTGAATAGCTGAAGCTTTGGGGACATTTTATTGTGGGGAAACTGTTGGAGCCCATCACAGCCAAGGAAAGGGAGGCATTTGTTAGTTTGGGTGCTTAGTGGAAATAGTGCACCTCGAATTTAGGGTGGTTTAGGGTGGTTTGTCATCAGCATCAGCTACTGAGGCTTTCCTTAACAAAGTCTCTTTGTCTTCAGAAGTTCTGCATGAAAGGACTTCAGGATCTTAAGGAAAACAGCCTTGGGTTAAAGTGGGAAACAGTCAGCTGTAACTCCGTGTGCCCAGCAACACCACTGAGCCACAGTGCCTGGGACACACGGAAATTATTTGGCCTTCTGAAGAAATTGGATTATTGAGAGTCCTGACCAGACTCAGGGGTGCTGTTACATGATGATCTGTCACTGCTGGGTTGGTTTTCAGCACGGTCCTGATGTTTGGGAGGTCTTGGACAGAGGGTGGGGAGTCAACAGCAGCACAAGTTGTCTTCTGAGTTCCATCAACCTGAGCCTGTTTTCCAGCAGGCTCCCAAGCATCCAGCACTTCCCAAGGTCATCAAGTTAACCAAAAACCAGCTGGACTTAGGGAAGGAGGAATATAAGTACAGAAAATCATCCATAGGAGAGCTCCCATGCTGGGTTTGAATCCAGACTCTTTCAAACAGGTCTGTGTTAAGCACATCCTAGAGCTGACCTTGCTTTTCATGTTAGGGGTACAGATCTTTGTACCCAAAGCTGTTTAACTCTGGTCAGAACATCTTTACTTTTGCATGTCCTGATTTCTTTTGTTCTTTACCATCTCCTCTTCTATTGCTTTAACATAATAAATTGAATTGTTGGGCTTTTCAGAGGTCAGCTTGAGGTACGTCCTTTTCAAGAATTAAAAATGTTTTGCTGAAATGAGAATTATTTGGGTTTTTTCACTGGAGCTTAAATCTGGCATGTTCTACAAGTGAAGCAGAGTCTAATTGGTGGTCCCACGTGTGGATGCACTAAAACAAACGTCAATAGTGGTTTAAAGAGAGTGCAAGAAAATACCCAATGGGTTAATTAGGCAAGTTCCATAGCAAGATTCAAATCAGGCTCAATGGGTCATGGAAAAAATCGTTTTTGTTTATCCAAAACGAGAAGTGGGATTCAAATCTTGATTGTGAGTTTCAAGTAAGTGCTCAGGCTGCAAACAAATGACACATTATGAATAATTTAGGGAGGTCACTGACTGTTCTGGCTGTGCCTTGAATTCTCTCTGCAGTCCTGCTGTCTGCTACACTGGCTTTAGTTTACAAACATTATTGGCACTTTGGCATCCCACGTTTCTCTTATTTCTCCCCTTCTTCTCTCTCTCTCCAGGATGTCTCATGTTTTTGTGAAGGTTTGGCACATGTCCACTGTCCAATCCTCACAGATGTTGCCTGTGCATTTCCGCAGCTGGCTAATAACATCCCTCAGAGTGGGAACCTGAAGATTTATCTGCTGCTGCCAAAGTTGTCTTGTTCCTTGCTCAGGGCTGGAGATGTGACATCTCGTGTCTCCCTTCTTTTGCCTTTGGTTCCTCATTTCCAAAAAACATGGCACTTGTTAAGAGAATGCTGGTAAATGAAAGTTAGAAATCACTATTAATGAGCTTCCTGCATATGCAAATTCTGACATGACAGCTTATTCTCTGGTATAATTAACAGAACTATTTCTGCTACCATGGATAAGGTTTTGTCAATTCTCTTATCCAGTACAATTTTTGGTGGAACTTAAACCCCAGGAAATAGATCAATTTATGAGAAATCTTTGTCTCTGTACATTCAGTCAAGAACAGGATACTTCATAAAACTCTATTTAAATGACATTCAGTTATTTTCCATTAGAAGAGGGTAAAAGAATACTTCTCTTACCAATTTATCATTATATATTTTTTAGTTTTCTAACAGAAAAAAATCTGTTCCTATTAGAAAGTATTTGGCCATTATTTTTTAGCAGCTATTAGTATATTGTAAAAGACTGAAGAAGTAAAAGGTTGTGACATTGTAGGCCATGTAGTTATTCCAGATACAGAGAAAATAGTCTGTAACCCATTCCCTGTGTTTATCCTCAAACATTTATCCTCCCTGAGTGCCAAATTCAAACATTACTCTGTGGCTGTTGCATCCTTCTGGCAGCCTCAGAATCTGAACCCTCTGGCTGCATTTTCTGCTTGTAAATCCTGTCACTTAATCTTGCCTAACTGAGCAGTGCAGTCAGAGTTCTTCATTAGCATACAACAGATCCTGGGATGAGGATGATTTGTGCAGCAGCGCTCTCAGATGAGCTATTGATGATCCCTGGTGAGATCCCAGCAGAGGGAATCACTCTGATTTAAGACCATAATTCAACAACTGCTTCTCTCACCTAAGATTTGTGTGTTTAAAAAAATGACAGCTTGCTCTGGTGGTCCAGAAGCTTCCCAGCAGAGGGGTGGGCTACTGCCCTCCTCTCTGTGATTGCAGAGCTGTCTTAGGAAAACTGAGCCACAAAATGTGTTAAATTTCTTGGGTTTTGCCTCCAAAATCTTTGGGCTAGGTGGGAAAAAGCACCTGTTCTGTTTGCCCTCAGCACATGTGTTGCCTCCTTTGGGAAAGCTGTACCTGGATCAAGTAGGGCATTTTGGAAGCAGCAGATAACCTGGGAGTTGTGGATGATGGGTGGCTCCAGCTGCTGGAGGTGGAAGAAGGGGAGTTACAGCTCCAGTGTTGACGGGGTTGGAAGGAGAAGTGTCCCAGACACTCCATGGGACACAGCAGCAGGTCTTGAAGTGAGAAATTCCCCCTGAGAACACATCTGGGAGGGAAATTGCTGCTTACGACCTTTTTTATCTCTTCTGGTTTGCTGTTTAGTTCTTTCTGTTAGAGAAGTGTAACCATGCTGGTTTGCACTCTGAAAACAAAGAAGCTTTGGTTTGCTAACAGTGAGGAAAAGGTCTCCATGGATCCACCTCAAAGCCCTGGCTGACTGTGGGAAGCAGCAGTTGCTGAACTGCTTTGGGAGCTGTAAACAGAGGCTGTGTGATCTGGATAATGGGCAAGAACCATACAGAGATTTCTGTTTAGTATTTTCTGCTGGTATAATTTTCATTCAGAATTGAATATTTTGTTTGGCTTCAAACATTCCATGGGCAGCTAAGGATTTGTTTTGTGGCACTTGGCAAGGAGCAAAGAATCTAAATTCATGGAAAGAGTTGAAACGATGAAATACATTTTAAAGTGAATTTCTTTCTCACCAAAATAAATTTACCCCGTTGCTATCACCACTTACATGGACTTCACTCCCTCACCTTTCCTTCACACAGACAGACACCTCTTACAGCCTTGAAAGCAAAACACGGATCAATGCTGTTTTCAGAACAACAGTTAAACTCTTTCAGCTGATGTGTCACTCCAGAAGGTGCCATTTCAGATGTGATTAAACCAAGGAGTCAAACATGTTACAGTACATTAAGTTTGAGCCAGTCTTCAGGGATCTGTTGAGTGATAGTGAGAAAGAATTTAGCAAACCACACTGGGATTCAGGATGCTGGTGGTTCTACACGATGTTTTGGGCTGTTTTCATTAATTGCTTTGTGCACTTGTGGTCCTTTTTGTTTTTGAAGCTTGTTATATTTATCAAGTAATGTAGCAAACAGGCTGTATTAGTGGCTGTTTAGTGGAAATAAATAACCATATGTTTGTGAGCAGTCCTTTGGTTACTTGCCATGTCCAAATTGTTGTGAACAACCAGTGCTTTGTGAGCTGCCACATGGTCCCTGCTCTAAATGCCTCAGATTAGTTTGATCACTTAGTGCGTGGCTTTTGATAAAGTAGAGTAATACGGAAATTACAAAAAATAGTAATGGTAGATTTTTCTTGCTTTAATTATTGATTTCAGGTCCATAAGCATTTCTATGATTTGGGAGAATTCCTGGTTTGACTTTTAAGTTGCCAGACCTGTTTTCTTTTCTTTCCAAACAGTATAAATATTGACTGTAGTGTCAGTGGGTGAAGTTAAATGTTAGTGGGAAGAGCCAGTAGGAGAGAGAGGGATGGGAGTGGGGAGAAATCAGGGAATTATTTAAGAATAGATTTGTTTTTGAAGATTTATGAGGTCCACAAGCATAAACAGGTGACTCCATGGATTCCACAGCAGGATTTTATGGGGATGATACTTGACTTGTTGAGTGTTCACTTTTCTTCTGAATTAAGAGAGGCTACTCCTCATATTGCATTTAGTAAGTCCTCCTATCTGGCATAACTCTCCATCTGCAAAGACCAGGAAAAATGTAGGAAAAAATGTAAATCACCCACATTGACAACATTTACAAACGTGCAATGGTTCATCCTCTTCTATCGTCTTCTCCCATGGCTCATGGATAAAGCTCAGAAGAAGCAGTAACAGCAGCAGGTTCTGCTGTACTCACCTTGAACTCCCATCCCTGTTTTACACAAGCAATGTTTTTAAGGATGTCAGCACCTAAATATCCCCATGCCTGCAGGTCCTCAACTCAGGGACGCCTGTGCAGAGTAAAAGGCCTCCAGCACAGGCATTTCCATATTTCTCCAAATGCTGAGAAGGAAGAATGGCTTCTCTTCTACAGATGGACCAAAAAAAAAAA
>VZTJ01001560.1:2944643-2991870 GCA_013397795.1 Orthonyx spaldingii | reverse complement strand
AAAAAAAAAAAAGTAAAATATTAAGCTGCTAAGGCCCCATAGAGAGAGATTTAATAACCGGGTGCAGATCTCCTGATCTGTTCCTTCACCAGGTGGCCAACCATTCTTTCCAAATCCCTTCTGCAAATGTGGCTGTTTTGAGGATGTAGGTCAGGCAGCACTTTACAACTCCTGCTTTTCAATGCCATTATGCTTCAAAAATCTTCAGTTCAGTATTCTTTATGGGTGTGTTTCCCCCTGAACTGCTGTGTCTGGGACATTGGTGGAATTAGGCCTCCAGTGACTGCAGATTTCAGTGTGGCTGTAACTATTTACTGAGCATGGAAAATGATACAAGAATGAGACCTCTAGAGTGATGCCAGGCTTCATTCCACTGTTATTAAATGAAGGTTCATTTTTATAGAGAAGTTTGCTCAATTTTACTCCATATTAGAGGAGATCAATGAAATAATATGATATTTGACTAGAAGTGGCATCTGGAGTTGTACAGTAATGTTTGCTTTTCTTAGCAAACCGACTTTTCCGAAAAGACTTTGATCCTGTTCTTGTATCCACAGACTTTGAGGAGTCAGTGCCTCTCAGGTACTTCAAAGTCTAACCTGGTGACATTATGGTTTAATAAATATATAGCTTTCCACTTTCACTTCCACTGACAGAATACTCTTTTCACATTTCCTTTACCTAACTTTCAGAATGCCTTTCAGCACTGAGCTGCCCTGTAGCTGCTCCCGTAACAAGAAAATTCATTCTCCTAATTCCAGCCACGCTGTCTCTCAGGCATCAATTCATCACTTAAATTTGTCGTAAGTGCGTTAAGTAGAACACTGAAATTGTTCTTGTCAAATAAGCTCCAAGAAGTATAGAGTATGACTCTGCTACATCCTTGGATTCTGCTCTGACATTTTACACTGTCAAAATAAAGCAGACGTTCCCCTCCTCCCCAGTAAAAATTCTTTAAGCCATTAAATTACATTATCATTTATACATATTTTTATCTGCTGTATTTGCATGGCTATAGTTATGGATCTGTCAGTATTTTCACTATAAACCCCTATTTCCAGGGATTTAGACAGTAATTCTGCCTTAATAATTTGCTCCAGGCTAAAGCTTAAAATGTAAAGTCTCAGGCTGAGAATAGTACCTTTTTTTTTCACCATTTTGAAAAGCAAATCATTTTGCCTGGTCTTAAGTATGGGAACTGCAGTTGTGCATTCAGGAAAGAGCTCCCTGGAGGGGTCTGGGGGTGTCCTCCCAGGCAGAAGAGGAGCCTGCTCAGCTCTACCCTCAACTTGAGGGTATTAAATGCTTCAAGGAGGAGAAATCTTTCCCATCCCTCCTGAAAAATACTGGGGTGTCTATGCAAGAGTCCAAAGATTGACTGCAGCTTGCAAAGATTTGTTCCAAATAGATGTAAAGTGGGGAGTTGGATGGTAATAGCAATAGCTCTGGCAGTGTAGAACTCAGCACGCGTTTTTGGGTGGTTTTGTAGGGTGTTTTTTTTCATCTACTGTTCCCAGATAGCTTTTTCTGCAACTGCTGAAAACTTGGCTGTGCTTTGGTATTCAAGTGGAAGCAATCCCCATCTCTTGCCAGCTGCCATGGTAACAGTCTTGTCCTACTATGGAAAAATGAATGTGATCACCCCAAAATCATGAGTGCCTTGGAAATTATGAGATTTGATGTCCCTTTTAAGATTTTTTTTTTTTTTTTTTGGGGGGGGGATGACTTTATTTGGATCTTTTAAGGTTTTTAGTCATTTCAAACTTCTATTGAGAACATGCTTTCAATCTTTTTGCTGTGTGAGAAGCTGGTTTTATTTATTGTTATAATTAATAAATGAAGTCTGGATTAATCAGATGATTCTAGGACCTACGATTTCAACAAAAATGTAGAAAAAATTGCAGGGCTTGAAGTAAAAATCTGAGTTGGCACAGATAGCTTAAATACTTTCTGACACTTTACACATAATTGCTGTTTAATTTCTCTCACTCTCCCTTCCCCCATTTTCTCCCTCTTGCAAAGTGCCACAGACACAAGAGGCTGCATTTCAGTTCATTGCCAGCGAAATCAGATGGAGGGTGAACAAATTGATCACAAGAAGAGAAAGCAGCCATTATTTGCCTGATAATTTTTGGTAATCAGCAATAATGAGAACAGAAATAGAGAAAGTTCTTGCTAATTACATCATTTTTTTTTTTGGTGTGCAAAATGTTAATGTTTTCATGAGAGGCAGCAATCATTCAGAAGAAGAAAAGGGTGCATTTTCTTACAATATTTGTTGCAGGTGGCTATTGTTTAAAGAGGATTCTTTGTACATCTCATGCTTGCTAATTATTTAAAATGAGCTGCTATGATATCTGACTGATCCTAGACTGCAGAAATTTCCCCCCAAAAAAATATTTTTGCTGTGAAGCTTAAAAAATGGGAATGAAGGTAATGAAATAACTGTGAGGAATAAGGAAATAAGATTAGAATTGACCTTGCTGCTATGAAGACGCCTCTCAGCTCTTGGGGATGGGGAGGAGAAAAATCAAAGATGTTAACCTTATTCTCTTTTTTCCTTTGCCTGTGGAAGGCCTCTTGGCACATACATCACATTTAATCTTATTTCTCCTTCTTGTATATATTGCATTAACCTCAGTTTGCATTTGGCTTGTTTTCTGCCTTTACAAAACCATGTGTGGGGAGCTGTACCTTCCATTTGGCAGTCCCCAGCGATTTGGATCTTAATATTCACCAGAAAATGGTTTGGTTGGAGGGCAGGTCCAGCAGCCTCCAGGCTAACTTGCAACTGGTTTGGAAAATGCCCCGGATGCAGCAGCTGGCACAGGGCTGGCAGTCCCTGGCTGCACCAGGCAGAGACTTCCCCAGGGACCGCAGTGGCGCCTGAGGAGCCTGGAACCAAGCAGCTTCCAGGTCAGCTGGAGCTGTAGCACCGTGTATTGAGTGTTCCCTGTCTCTGTGGAGGATGAAGGTGCTGGTTTAGACAGATGCTGGTTTAGGACTGTGCCATGGCTGGCAGAGGTGTGGCACTTTCAGAGGTGCAGTGGCAGCGGTTTGGGAAGCGGCTCGTTGGGCAAGTCAGAGACACCTCTGTCCCTTCCTCCTGTCTTTGGAGGCACTGCTGCTGTTGAATAATTTGCTGGCTCCCCTGGATTCTGTTAATTCTGTCTAAGGGCAGAGTCCTGTGGGAAATTTCCATGACCTGGTGTGTGCTGCTCTTACCCCCCAGCCCTGGCCCAAAGCACTCGCCGGTGCTCGGCCCTGGGGATCAGCAGGAAGCAAAGCAGCCTTTGAAGCCTTCGTCCTATGCAGATCCTTGGAGAAGCCCCAAAACCCAAACCAAAGCCAAGCTGTGAGGCCATTTAATAACAGAATCCAGGGCTGTACGAGGGCAGGAGAGATGCTTGTTAATAACCTGCAAATGTACCACTGGAACAGCAGAGCTCAGTCCTGCCAAGGAAAAGACCGTGGTGGACTCTGAATTTTATTGAGAATCTCATGTCAGCTGTATATGGCTTTTCCTTAGAGTTCCTGTGCTCCAGTGAGCTTGTCTCTCTGATAACTGGGAAAATGTAAATGATCTCAGCCTTCTCTGCCCCTCCTTTATGTATTTAGTGTGTCCTGAAGCTGAGAATTTTGGCAGCAGGCAAAGATTTTGTCTTCCTATTTACTTGATTGTGTGATTGCTGCTTCTTGGCAAGAGCTCACTTACTGAGAAAATGATCCTTGATCTAGATAGTGTGTATATATGTATTCTTCTAAATTTTTTTTTTAACAAAATAAAAGCATTCCAAAAGGAGAACTCAACAGAAGATTAAACAAAGTACCTGTCATGGAAATACTTGGGGTTTATACTGCGTTTGTGGTGGAGAATATACTGCATTTGTGGTGGAGAAACTGGAGAAAGCATGTTTCTATTATTCTATCTGTATTTAAAACCAGAAAACTGTGAAAAATGAAATCTCCACGTCCCTCTGCATTAAGTGACATTAAATGCAAGTCTCAAGCTAGAGAAGTATCATAAACAAATAATATTACTTTTTCTCAGTATTTTTTGTATATTTACAATTTTTCTTAACATTCCTACACCATGGAAATGTTGAGGTATATTTTTTTCTTTATAGACATGTTTCTACACAGGGATGTTTTTTTCTTTAAGCTAGAAAAGGGAGGACTTTCCAAGACAGATTTTAAATATTTACGTGTGTATTCTCCATGGTTTTCTCTGTTATGCACAGAAGAGCTTCTGCTGAGTCCAGTTGTTATTGTGATGGTCCTTTTCATAGAAAGAAAAATTAAACTTGCTTCATTTCCCCCCTGGAAAACCTGTAAGGTTGAACTCTTGCTTTTCATACCTGCTGAGGTAATGGTATTTCAGAGTGCTCCAGCTTTCTTTAGTGCTGCATATTGATTAAGTTACTCAATATTTGACAACACGAAGCTTCTTTTCCCAAGATGTTTGTTAGAGAAAAATCTATGTTTTCCCATTTACCAGGAAAGGCATTAAACACTCTCCTCAGTGTTTGTGTGCGTTCATGACAAGGTGTGCAACCAGCACTGGGTGACTGAGCAGGGTGGGGTCTGCTGGTTCCTCACACTCAACAATTGCTGTCAAGTAAAGAAGCCACCATTTGAATAAACAGTTCTTTAATTCATGTTTCCCCTAAAATTATCTGCAGAATTCTCTTTAAAAGCAAATCCGCTTAGATAAAATGATTATTTAAGGCATTTATATCGGGTTTGTGTATAGAAAACCAGCTGGGTTTATGCCTTGCTTTGTAATTTCTCCCTTTTCCAATCTGAAGAGGTTCTTTGCTTTCCCCACCACCACCACATACAACTGTACAAGAATTCAGTGGTCACTAAGTCATTCTGTCAGTCAGCCCTGCTCACAAAAATCTGTAGGGTTGCATATTTCTCTGTCTTTGTAGTTTTTTTTAAGAATTTCCAGAAAAATAGCTAATGACCATCATCACTTTGTGAAGGACAGAAAACCTTCTGTCAGCGTTACTCTGGCTGCTGGGGTGAGAACTGTGTGAAGTAGCTGTGTATGAACTGTTGCAGTAACTCGTAAATTATAGATGAGTGCTGTGATTCCACATTCTGTAGCAGTCAGGTGCTGCATATGATCCTTTCTTCCACCCTTGCCTCCTCCCTGACAAAATAAAAGCTGGGCTTTCCGTATAACCCCTCTCTTTCAGCTTTATTTTATAAATACGTCTAGTGGATATTAACTAATTTTGACTCCTTTATAGTCCATATGATCAGCACCTAAAGGAAGCACAGATTTCTACTTTTGTTTCTTTAAATAAATCTCTTGAATATTCTTCTGGGAGCCATCAAACCTGTCTCCAGTTCAAGGTGATGGTGTATGTGCCTGCCACACATTTTGGGGGGTTTAGCCAGTCCTTTTCTTTCAAGGATAAGAACCCACATGACCTTCTCCTGAAAGTCCTCACAGAGAGACACAGCCCTTGTTTAGTATTAGAGACACAGAGATGTCTGCAGACATCCTAAAGGGCAGAATGGGAAGCTTATTTGCAATTTTTCAAGATTTTAAAACTACACTATGAAATAATTCCATAAACTTTTGCATGCCTGTGTGTGCAGGTTGACATAGTGGTGATTTCATTACCCGGTCGTCAGAGAGCTGTGACTCATGCTCTGGTGGCACTCAGCTGCATTGCAGATCTATGTATTAAGCAAGACTTAATTAATATTTAATTGGCAATTAGGAAGGAAAGTTTTGAAGAAGTTGATTTCCACTTTTTTTTCACCTTCTGGGCAATACTAAACTCTCAACCTCTAGTGGTGGTTATTGTTAAGTAGGTTGAAGGAACTGAACAGGAAATTTATAAAGAATTGAACTTTGAATGATTTCAAACAAGCCATTTCTTCTATCTTCTTCATCACATGTGCACAAATTCTTCCTTGAAAAAATAGCAGAAAATTCACTGTGTATTGTTTACTATCATAAAAGTAAAGGCTGAAGTTTGATCATAAAATGTATTTCTGCATCAAGAAACCTGGCAGAAGAAATCAATAAAAAAGAATTGCTTGTCTTGGTTTTTTTTGGGTTTTTTTTCAAAATAATACTCAGAGAAAATATGATAACACATCTTGAAGGCAGGTCAGGAAGGGCAAGTTTAACTGAGCAGAGGCATCGCATGAACAAAGCGTGTGACTAATCCAGGGATCCCTTTATTGTCTGGGCACTCTCTTCCCGTCTCCGTCGGACTGAATTTAAGCAAAACATCCTCTAACATTTTGTTTACCCAAACATTTTGTTTTCCACTGCCAGTATTCACCACTGGATTTCAGTGATTTGCACAAATTTAGGGGTGTTTATTTCCAGTGTCCCTTGTTTGTGAGTGCTCATGGAACGAGTGGCTTTGACTGCTGTGGTGGAAACAACAGCAAGTGACAAAACCCCCAAAGGCAGATTTGTATTGAATTTTGTTCATTGCTTGGTTTGGGGTCTGCTAAGACCTACTCTATGTGTAAGAAACAAGGGATTTTTTTTTTTTTCTTTTGTTGTGTATTTTTGGCAGCATATGTAGATTATGAACATTCTGTATGACACAGGAATGCAAAGCAGGATACATCATGCAAAAAGGGCTGAGTTCCACTTTTGGACAACTTTACCAGATTCATCCCCGCTCTCTTTCTGTTAGCTTCACAATCTTTTCTTGAGAAACGATTGCTTCTTCACGTGGAAACAGGTATATTAGTGGCAGCTCCAGGCTCTATGCAGCATACGAAGCTGGAAGTTTAATTTAGACTGGGAGAAATGAAAAACCGTGGAAGAAAATTTGCGGGGGTTTTCATATATCGCAACACACTAAACTATATTAACTTCATCCAATGACTTTTGTTCAGCCTATGGTTTCATTTCGTGGAATTGCCAACACCAAAGCTAGAGAAATCCATCGGAAGAAATAAAAGATGCTTCATAATAAATGTAGTCACCTCACCACATCCAGTTTCCCGGGATAATGATTAACTCTTTGTATTCTTCAACATTTCACTATTTCAGATTAGAATTCAGTTCCTTGAGGTGCAAACTCCTTTTAGTAAGTATGCAGCTAATTTTAGATGTACTATAAAAATATTAAAGCCTTGATGGTTGGTTGTTTTTCCAAGTGGTTGCAGACCTTTTGGCATTCTGTAACTTCAGGACCTTAGCAAGGTATTATCATCCTTATTTTGACAACCAGGAGTTAGAATAGAGAGCAAAGTTTAACCCCAGTGCTTGTGCTCACCCGTTGAATATGTAACCACACTCTGACCACAAAACTATCCTCCCCCACTGCATGTACAGATTTCTAATGACTTCTTGCTAATAGAATGAAGAATACAAAGCTAATGAAGACTTTCTCTAATGGTGGTAAACAGATTTTTTTTTTTTTCGTTACTTTTAAATTTCAGTGAGGATTAAGCTCTGTACAGAGCCATGGAAGCCTGCAGAGCTTTAATTACTCAGCACTGGAAAAGCGTCGTTTTGCTAAACAGTCTTTCTTGATTTGGTATGTTTCTGATATGCCCTTGAAGCTCACAGGGAAAAAAAAGTAGACAAAAATAAAATTACAAAATTTTAATACACCTGCAGTGAGTTTTAATGAAATTCGGTAAAAGCACTGTGAACATGTCTTAAATTAGCTAAAATATTCTGTATGTGATCCTGATGTTTTAATTAAAACACCACTGGAAAGATTCAGTTTGGGATTCTGTGGAAATACTGAAAATTAACTGCGGACACAATTTCTTAGAGGAATGACAAAAATGCTGAGAGATCTGCTTATCATTATTTTAGCAAAAAATGTGTGATTATAACACATTCCTGTACTGTGCATCAGCTATTTTGAATGAGACAGGTTAAGCTCTGCACTGTATTTGTCTCTTTTTCCCGTATTTTCGAGCCTCTTGTGCCACGGCCTGGAACAGCCCATGGGTTGGTCATTTCCTCCTTTCAGATTAACCTCCCATCTTCTGGCAAAGAGAACAGAAACACAGAAATATAAGAGCACAACACTCTACTTTCTTTGGAGCTTAAAAGTAGGTTTAAGATTTATTTGGTTTTTGATTATCAGTTTCCTATTTTTTATAGGTTGTTTTCATTTGCTCCTTGGAATCTGAGTTTCATCATAGATCATTGTATGATCAGTTGATGAAATGATTGAGAGGAAAAAAGTAATGAACCAGCCTTTCAAAACTGTATGTCTGCAAACCTGAAAATCCTGAACCAAGCTAAACAAAAGCTAAACTGAAGGGGAGGACCCTTCTTGAAAGAAAATTAAATGGCATTATAGATACTATTATTTTCTAAGAAACTGGTTTTTTATACTGAAAAGAAGCTCTTTTCAGCAGTATAGTACATACAACTTCTGACAAAAGACTGGAAAGCAATTTAAAATTTCCCAAAAAGTCACATGACAATGTATTCCAGATCTCTGAGAACCGGGGTGATGCTGTGGGGCGCTTAATTATAGACCAAAGTTTTATCAGACTAAGAGAAATAGAAAGTACTAAACTAAGTATAAAGCTGCAAAGAATGTTCAGTGGTTTAATTCTCAGAGCAAAGTAAATTTTTTTATTCCTTTTTTTTTTTTTTCTCAAGACCAGCTGCAGGACCACTGATAAGAAGTGCAGGGAAATAACAGCCTTTGGGCTACTTGTTCCATTATCTTTGGATGAAGATGCCCTCGATTGTGGATGGATGCTGTATCCACCTCCATGTGAACACAGGGAAAATACTTTCCAGAAGTATTTTAGACAAAATAATGAATGAATATATGTTTTCTAAAGACTTTTTTTTAATAAAGAATTAATGTCTTTCAGAGGGAACTGATGCTCACCCTTTTAACAAAGTGTAGGAACATCCATCTCCAAAATCTCTTCCAGCTTTCCCAGCCACAAAAACTTATCTACAGAGCATGAGAATGCTGCAATTCATTCCCCATAGATTGGGAGGGGATGTTGCCTGTCCTCTGTTACTCATTATGGTATCAGGGAGTGTTCCTGTCCTCCTGGCTTTTCATTCTGTATCAGCCAACTGGAGAAGCATCCCTAAACCAGATTTTGCATAAACTTGGAGCAAACCTGAACCTAAAATTCCTCTCAGTGTTATTCTGTATGTTAATGAACGCAGAACACCTATGCGTTGAATTTTAAGGTTTTATTCACCTTGAGGTGTGGGTGCTCAAAGGATGTTTCTCATTCAAGAGGTCAATGTCTCTGGCTCTTCTCTGTGAGCAGCCTTCCACAAATTTTAGCTTTGCACCTCCTGAGAGCCACGTGGCTGGCAGCCCCAGACAATGACATCAGGTGGAGTCCATCATGCATGTCCTGATGTCATTGCTCATTCCAGTGACTTGGCAGCCAGCCAAGGGCCAGCCAGCATTACCTTAAAGGAACCTGCACACTGAGGACTTTCCAAAATAAGTGTGCATCAACTTCCTCAGCTCTCCAAAAAGCAAGCATCCCTATGGGACATCCAGTGGCTTTTCTCTTAATCTTCTTGTTCTCTTTCCATTCCCCATCCAGGCTTTTATTTTCTGCCCATCCTACCCTCTCTTAACGCTTTTCTCACTTCTAATGTGCTTGTGTCCCTTTCTCCCCACCCTCCTCCCTGCTCAGCAGTTGCTGTCCTGCTCCTGTCCCTCGGGTCCTGCTGCTCACAGGCCCCTCCACCCCTCTGCTGCAGATCTGAAGCTGAAGGAAGTGACAGGCGGAGTGGACAGCTGGAGTTTGTCTGACATGACAGCTTTCCCCTGCGCCAAAGATTAGCATTGCTGCTGTGGTGGTGCAGCCAGATATGAAATACAACCACAGCCTTTCCCTGAAATACGCCCTATATAAATTCCAAGCCTTGGGTGAGAGAGAAGTTGACGATATTTGATGCCATCTTTTTTTCATGAACATACACAATCTCTATACAATTTTTATATCCAAGCTTTCTTCCAGCCTTCCCAGTCAAAGCAGCAGCTCCCAGGCTCAAAGTGAATTGCACATGGGTAACTTTTAAAGCCTGGTTGATATTTTGTGTGAATTGGCAAATAATGACAGGAATTCCTGGATCATGATTTAGCACAACCAGACAGTAGCTAGCAATGTTTACTCTAATCAGGAAAATGAGTTAATCTATAGAGTTGTAGAATCATAGAGTTTTTTAGGCTGGAAAAGACCTTTATTATCGTCAAGTCCAACAGTGAAATTTATCTTTAAAGGAAATGTGTTTAATTTATAACTCTATAAAAATACTGAGTTGGCTCCAATATTAAAAGTCAAGATTACCTGGATTTTGTCACTAACCAGAGATAACTATAGACATAATAATAATAATACTATGAATTAATAATAATAGTAATAATAATAATAATAATAATAATAATAACAACATCCAGTTCTACTAGATCAAAAATATGATCTACTGTGGAAATGTGGAAAAAACCACAAAAACTTCACACTTTGTGTTGTAACACCTGCTTGCAGCAGCAATAATCAACCCTGTATTTGGCAGTATGGTATTGTTTGGGATGACAGCTGTCGTGCTCCAACTCCAAAAAGCAGGATTTGACTATTCTCTGATTGACGGTAATATCAAACAGCACATTAGCTTTATTTTACTTATTTTCCAGAATTCCACCACAAGGTGAAATCAGAATCTATCCCATTAAACAGGTGTTGAAAATCTGGACAAAAAAATCTCAAACCCGTGAAACGTGAAAATTTTAACTTCAGATTACACGGTTTCCACAATTATTTTGGATTAATTTTGGGGTGTTTTCCTGTGCCAGTCTGAAATTTCCTGTATTTGTCATGACTGCTCTCAGTTAATAACTAAAATACTAAAGATTTATTGCCATAAAAGGATTTCTGTTTTCCAAGTGATGAGAATGTTGTGACGTGTATTGATCTACTGAGGTGGTAGTAGTCACTGAAAGATGGATCTTCCTATTTTTATTTTTTTTTGTCCTTTTTACTATTATTATATTTATTGAGAACATGTCAGAACAATTGGCACAAAACCTTGAGATGCTGATAAACTGATAAGCTGTGCATATATGTGAAGCAGTAGTTGATCAATGTATATTAACTGAGGTTATTTGGACAAGGAAATGTAACACTTTCCACATCTCCTCTCGGAAATAAATTTAATGGTCTCTCTCACCTCCCATGTGTTCCCCAGTAATCGCCTTCAGTTATTTTTTTCCCAATTAATTACAGCCTTTTAGACGATGAATGGAGTCCCTCTCATGGGGACATGAAGTCAGAGTATTGCTTGGAAAAATTCTTCTTTGAACAATGCATCCTTACATACAGATTATTTCTAGGCAGGTTTTTTCCCTGTGCCACACTCATTTTAATGCGTATTTGGAGACTCCAGAATTTATTCCAAGCTAGTTTACAACTAAATTAAAGGAGGGGAAGGAAACACCAGAAGGAAGATTTCATGCAGTTTGTCAGTGTAAGCTCCGAGCTACTGAGGATTATTCCCTTGTTTTTGCGGGGGTTTTATGATCTTTATTGTGATTTAAGGAGGAAAGTGCACAGCATTTTTTTGTCTGTGTTCTTTTCTCTTCTGTTCATGCGAGCTCCCTTCCTCATTGTTCATTTACAATGCTTGTTTGGAGAACACACACCAGTGGCAACACTTAGGAGCAGGGTAAGATTTTAATTGTAGTCTTGTAAGGCGACAACGACGACGACCATAAACCATTCTGTGAGAATTATGTTACAGCAGAGGATCTCACTGAGGAATAATGAGGAAGCAAACAGAAAATATTTGCTGGAAGGGAAAATTGGAGACAGGCCAGATCACAGATTTCTATAGGATTTTTTTTCTTTAAACTGTACACCAGCCATGCTCCAAATATATCCTAGAGCAGGAATTAACTGCTTGAGAAGGTCGTGCTAATGGGGATGATTTTAAAGCATGAGAAGCTTTGCTGTTTGTGTTTCAACACCAGTAAAAGAGGCATCATTTGGAGTCCACTAAAGTAAATCTTCATGCAGACATCTCCTGACAGGCATGAATATGTGGTGTGCATAAATAAATGCATACTGTGCAGCAGAATTCTTATGGAAGTTGCCATATATTGCAAAGAATACATTTTAGAAACGCTCAAGGTATCAAAAGTCCATCACCCCCTGTGCTGTTTAGTTGCTCCTGGGATATTGGGGGAACACTTGACATCTCAGTGTTCCTAATTCTGTCAGTGGGCTCCACTCCTGGCGTCACTGAGTCCAACTTTTGGCCATCACAGATAATTTTTCACTTGAGTATCGAGTTACAGGTCTGAATTTAATTTAGACTGCTCATGTGATCAAGTTCATTCAGTGTGGACTTCACTTAATAGATGAGCCAGGGTTACCACATTGATTTGCATAGAAATTAGAATTGATCAAAACTGAGTTATTGATTATTTCAAGTTGAAAAACACCCTCTTCAACCTTGCATTCTCATAGAGCATCTCCTAACTGATGAGCTTTTGTTGTTAATAAATGCAGGTAGGGTGGGATTTTCTGGTAGTTTTGGACACAGTAAAATGGATAATAAGTTTGAATCACAAAAACCCCCCCTTTAAATGCTGTGAAGATCTGATGATACATTCTGATATTTTCAACATTATTCAGGAATAAAAAAGGCTTGATTTTCTCCTTCACATTAAAAAAGTTGTGTTCCATTTAAAAATTAATTAGAAATAGTCCTCCCTCTTAGGTTTTGTTTGTTGGTTTGGTTTTAGCAGTCAGATTAATTTATTTATTAAAGTCCCCTATAGCACTTTCCTACGTTAAATTGCATTGACTTTTCTTCCTCCCAACACTTCCAATTCTTTATCTCCAGTGATACAAAACTCCTCTTCCCTTGCCTCCTCTTTTTTCCTGTTAAATGCTTTTTATTTAAAGAACTCACGAACAATGGCACTTACTGGAGAGCTCTGAGCACGAAGTTTAATTCTCAGCTCTGCTGTGTGATCCCTTTATGACACTGAACAAGTTAGTCAGGCTCTCTGTGTGCTGTTCCCTATCTATAAAAGACAGATAATAGCACTTTCTTAACTGGCAAATCTTAACAATGAAGGTATTAAAGGTTATGTGTACTTGTGCTGAGGCATAGCCAGAACTTTCAAATATATACAATTTTTGAGGTAGGTTGAGAGCCATTTCCTTCCTTTTATTTTACTGCCAACCTCTGCAAGGTTTTTCTTCTTGTTCCCTAAGAAATGTGTGTGTTTTCAGAATTTGCTGCAAGTGCCATATCTGATCACAGGTATCAGAGATCCAATTATGAAATGGTCTGATTTAGAAACTGCAGAAACAGAACTCCAGAGTCACTTTCCAGCTATTTAGTTTCCATCTAAGGGAAGTCTGTACAGATGGGTATCTTGCTGGAATTCAATATCCTGAATATTACTTTGATTTTCTTTGGCTACAGAGGAAGAAGATAAGTTCATTAGTATTTACTTTCTTCCAAACCTCTCTTGCAAAGACTTTCCTTTGGTTATTCAAGTAGGTGATTTCTTTTTTTGCCTTTTGAGCCACATTCAGGTCATCCAGCTCCCAAGTAATTTGAATACCAACAAACTGGGTCTTTCTGACAGCCTGAGCTTGACAGGCTGCTCTAAGTCCCTCCACTGAATTGTTGGTCTGTCATGTTATTTCCCCTGGAAATGGTATAAGAGCTGATAGCAACCTGAATACCTAAAAATAGACGGGCAGAATAGGCCTCAGAATTTGTAGCTGGTATTTTATCAGCTTGGCTCCCTCTGCCATTGCATGGTGCAATGTGATGGCTTAAAATAACTAAGTACCATCCTTGTGCCAAAAATATCAAATGTCATTCAGTATTACAGTATCCATTTCAGCTATGGACACACTCCTGACACCTCCTTCTGCAGCTTTCCCAGCACAGCTCATCCCAAAGTCTGTCACAGTGAAAACTCTTGCAGGTAACCAAATTTATCCAATCCAGAGGGACAAATTTATTAAATGGGGCCAGGCATTGTTCTCCATCTGCAGCCCTGGGTTTGATTCTCCTAAACTCTCCATGCGGCCCAAGATCTTATATGGTCCCTTTGTCTTTCCACCACAAGTCAGGGATGGAGTAAAAGGATAAAATCTGCCTTGCCAACTTGTACTTCCTTATAGCCACGGGCTAATTTTTGTTATTCTGGGGAGTAGTGATGCATATAATGCATGTGCAGTAGATTTGATGAGCTGGAGGCTTCTGCCTCAGATGGTGCTTCAGGAGTTGTTTCGCTGCTTAAATGCAACCAAAATGTTTCCTCTTTTTGACAGAATGGGTGTCGCTCCCATAGGTTTTAGATGCCTCTCCTGAAAAACACAGCATGTGCTGGAATTACCTTACAGAAAACCAAGCAGCAATTTTTAATCTAAAAGATACAGAATCGTGCTGTCATTTGTTTACCACTTTGCCTGAGCTGGAATGGGCAAAACCCAGCTGAGTTCTCATCAGCTTCAGCACTCTGGTAAGAACCAGAGAGGGGAATGGGAACAGAAAACCCAAAGAGCTGTAATACAGGTCTGATTTTAAATCCGATAGAGGGATTATTTCAGCTCTTAAAATATCGTACTCACATCCTGAATCCTCCTTACTCCTCCTGTAGCTTCCACAAGAGCCCTTTTGGCTGCCACGGACTCTGCCATGGCTCTGATCAGAGGGGAAGCGCGGCCACTGACACCTCAGGGGTGTCTCTGCAGTGGAGGGGGACATGGAAAGGAAGAGATAAATTTTTGCTACTGCTGTGGGACAGGTTTTTTGAACACTTTTATTCAGTTCTCTGGCGCTTGAGAAGCTTGATTGAACTCTTCCTCATTCTGTATTCTGACACTAATCCAGGTTTTCACCATTCCTTATTCCAGCTGTGATCCCATCCGTGTTTTTCCTATTCCACATTCTGGCTCTGATCTATTCCAGGTTTTCCTCATTCCCGATTCCGGGCCCGATCCTGTCAAAGCCTTTTTTAGTTTGTTTAACTTTTCCTTTCTCCTCTTGGAAAAGCACCGTTCTCTCTTGCCACTGTCAGGCGTTTCTCTGTAGTAAGGAGCCAGCTGAGAACTGGACAGTGCTTATTTTATCATGAGAAATAATTAGTGTGTAAGAGAGTTGGGCTGTCATCAATTTTTATGCCTGTGTTCAAGCAAAATGAATTGCTAGAAAATGAGTGAAAATAATATTTAGACGGTGCTGTGCCTTGTGTATTTTTGGTACCTTTGCTTTCGGGTAGTTTCGCTCAGGTCCTCACTTCATCCTTTCTCCTCTCACTTCAATTGCTTTGGAAGTGCCAAAAGCATCTTGTTTGATTTAATAAATGTTTTGTCAGTCATAGGCAGATTGTTTGCAGAGCTGCAGCTCTCTTAGGTATGTGTTTATGAAGTACACGAGCCTGTTAGTGGTGTTTTTTCTTTATATTCTCTTGTGTTTTGTATTTCTGTAGAGCTGAACAGAAACACCGTACCATGAGAGAGTTGGGCTGGTGGCTGAATCACCTCCCTTCTCATCCTCCTGAGCTGCAATTCTCTGTGTTTCCCTTTTTGCTCAAGTTTGGCAAAGACAGTGTCATTATGCACTTCACACATTGTGCTCCCGAGGTAACGTTATGGATCCTCATCCTGCCAGGAATGGGGATTCAGTGCTACCCTGGGCTGAATATTTGGGTTGTCAGAAGTGTTGGGAGGGTGGCAGGGTGGTCGTTTCATCTCATAAAAACGCGTGTAAAAACCACTGAAATAAAACACAGGACAGAGGCAAGAAGTGATTCATTAGGGTGGACAAATTGGCTTTCAAAAGACAAAGTAACTGCTCTCCAGAGGGATAAGACAGCAAGTTGCTGAGCAGTCTGGGTTGAATCCAGAAAAGGATTTAATTGTGTGCTTAATTTTAAATATTCAAGTAGTCCTTTAGCTTTACAGGGGAAATCCATGTGTGTAAAGTAAAACAGAATAGAGTCTTCACACAATTAAACTCTTAATCTTGCTCCATTTCCCTGAATTTTTCTCCAAGGTATCCAAGTCGTGATTCCACCTTGGAGTGATCTTGTATTTCATAGCACACGTTCTCAGCTGTGTGCAACCCTTGGCTTCAGATCTCAGCTCCTTTCTAGGGGGTTTTGGGATATTCACACACAGCATCCTCAGAATGAAGTTTACACACACTAAAATAGCAACAGAATGCTGCTGGTTTTGACAACAAATCCATTCTCTGTCCTTCTCAGGGCAACAGCTTTCAACTTTTCACTGGAGAAAAAGAGGGCTGTAGGAAAGGGCTCCTCAATAAGGACAAAGGTTCTGCTCTATGTGAATATATACATTAGCAATGGAATAGGAAAACTCAGAGAAAAGTTTTGGATAATAAGATGAGTTCAGGAAAATATTTCTAAAAGACCTTAAGGCCAGATTCTAATTAGCAAATGACAAAATAGTTCAGAAAATAAGACTAACACTGTAAGAATCTTGCCATAGTCAAAGCCCACCATCAGCAAAGATGCTTAATTATCCTGCATATGATAATTCCCCTGTGGAGTTATATGATAAGTGTAAAGGGCATTGAAGTCAGAATTACCCTGAAAGTCTTTGGCCTGAAAAGCAGCAGCAGTGAAAGAAAATATAACAATGACAACAGTTTGAAACAAATTGCATCTTTTCAGTAACTCCTTTTTAACCACTGTGTAAACAACACGGCAGGAAAACAAGGGGAAAAATTGTGGGCTGGAGTCTCCTCTCTTTTCCATGAGCTTAATTGTGTTTCATTAGCCCAGATTTTCAACAGTGCAAGCAAGAGTGAATCCAAGGTTCCAAGGTTTGCTGCCTCTTAAGCTGTTCCATCCAGATCTGTGCAATTCTTTGGAAAGAACAGGAGCAAAGCAATCTTTGGGTAACATAATACAACCCCTGACCTTTGATCTCAATCAAGGCACTCTGGAAAGAAACAATAATGTCATAACTCCTTGAAAGCTTGCAACACCAAAAAATAAAACCTCCATCAGAAACCTGCCCACGAGCACTGAGACGTAATTCTCCTGACCCCACAGCACTGCTCCATATGTTGTATATACCAAAGAGAAAAAACGGGTTTTATTTGTACCTACACCCTCACCAATTATAGCTGAAGTTGTTGGCTCCCTGTGTGTTGTCATTGACACAGATGGATAAAAACAGATACAGAGTGTAAGGGAATATGATAACTCTCGTGCTACACCACAGACAGGATTTAAACTCCTCTACACCTCTTAGCTTGGAAAGTTCCCTGAGAAATAACCTCCCTGAGTAGGGTCTGTGTAAAGTAAAACCTCGAGCCGTTGTGATGGCATTCAGGCTGGAAGGCACAGCAGGAAGGGGATCAGAGATCCACGGAGCTCAGGGGTATTTACTGCGGGTCTGAGCTGCACGTGGGCACAGGACCCTGCTGGAAATGGGAAATGGATGAAGGGGGTTTTGTGTCATGGAAGTGGCCAGAAAGTGACAACAGACCCAGGACCCCCCAGGTAGGGGTTCTGTGTGTGCTGGAGCTGCCCTGCTTTAGGTGACAAAACCATTTCTTTGCCCCTACTCGTCCGTGGGTAACGATGGCTTGGCTGCATCACTTCCAGCTCTGTGCTGTTCAGTGCCCACACTCCCATTTTGGGGACTCGCTCCTCGAGGAGGTGACAGCACAGGGTCCCACTGCAGTGCAGGGGCAGCCCCATCACAGCGGTGGCACAGGCTCATTCTGGAAGTGCTCCCTCAGTCACGGGTGGCAGTCCGGACCAGGACCCACCCCTTGCTTGGTTACAATTCTCCCAGCATCATCAGGAATCTGCAGGAGGATTCCTCACAGCAATTATGGGAGAGGCAGGGCTCAGCTCTCATTTCAGACCCCAAATATCCAAAGGGTCCTTCCATTGCGGGTGGTGTTTTGTGGCTTGGATGAGCTTCCCTCGGTCCGGGAGCTGAGCTGTGAGGGGACAGCACTGAGATGCTGAGTGTTTGTGTCAGCAGTGATCCTTGTCACCTCCAAACTCATGTGAGCTACCTTTAAATACGAAAAAAAAATTTAAAATCAGATTCTGGAAGCAGCTGAGGAATAGGTTTGGATTTGAGTGATTAGTGGTTCTTCTAAGAGCAGTTTTAGTCAATGCAGCTTCTGTCATGGATCTGTAGAAGTTCTGTGAGTGAGAACTTTGTGTCCTGGATCTTTGTTTCTGGGAGGGTTTCCCATGGTAATTACCTGAAGTGAAAAGCTGGGGAAAGCAGAACAGGACTCACATCAGCAACTGTGCATGCAGTGCCAAAAAATCACACTTCCCAACAGCCAAACCTACAATAATAACTGATTTTAACCTTAAAAGAACAATCACCATGCATCAGAAACCACAGGAGATTTTTCTAATTTTGCAACCAGCTTTAAGGTTTTTCTTAAATTTTCCATTCACCACAACTGAAAAGTGGTGTTTAATGGCCTTTCTGAATCGTGCTAATGAAGTCTTTAAACTATGTAATAACCACCCTAAATATAACTTAAATTACAACTTTAAATTTGCAAACACAGTGATCCCCATAGGTCTGAAGGCAGGCAGTGTTATGTGCTTGTGATACAAGTCTTTGATGCTGAGAGAAGTTGTACCTTTGAATTCCAGGATGTGGGAGATGAAGGGTGTGGTGCTTTGAGAAGCAATTGTCCAAAAACATTGTCTTACCTGGTATCCAGGTAAATATCAGGAGAGTGTGACAGAATGTGTGCAAACAAAATGCTTATGAAATTAGGTAAAATTGTGATAACTCCGAGCAGTTGCTCCACACTGAAGTCCTAAAATTTCTATTCTGTGCAAATGTACAGGTCAGTGCCCAGATGCAGAGGGGAGACAGAAACTGCAGATGTGGTATGAAATAAGAAGCAACAATCAGAGAAAAACTGTGCTTTGGGGAGGGCCCAGATGACACTCAACACCTTCTGCCTTGCTGGAATGATAATGTGAGTGCTATTTTAATATTAACCACAAAAGTTAATATTAATTAGTATAGCTGAGATCTCTAAAGTGATTGGCTCATAAACAAATCAGAAATTTCATGCCAACATTTCAATTTTAAAAGTACATTTTTTTGGGAGATAAGAACCAGTTCTTAATGATTTAACAAGCAGGAGTGAAGCAACCCAAAATTCCCAATGCCTGTAATTTGCCAGGCACAGTTTGACAGGCTCCCAGTGATCGCTACATGTTCTCTGCACAATAAATACCAGCTCTGGAGTCACAGTGTCACTCTGGAATGGCCCTTTAGGTGTCATTCCAGAGCTGCTTCTCAGCCACTGGAATTGGCTCAGGTGGCCCTGCCTGGTTCTCTCTGCTGCCATTGGCTTCACCTGGAGCAAAGGGGTCCCAGACGCTGCCAGATCAGGATTTTTTTTGAAGGGCTGTTTCTCACACAGCATCCAACAGTATTTCTCCTGGCAAATCTTCTGTGCATGGTGAAAACTTCATTTCCCATACGTATTGACATAAGCTTGCTGACGTTTCTCTGAAATTCCAAACACAAGGTAATCCCTGTGATGGGGCACAGCTCCTCGATTTCTTTCTTTATTTACACTCCATTAGGCAAAACAGAAAGGTGAGTGCTTCTCACAAGACTTTTTAGCATCACTGAGGACATGGGGATCTTTATAAAATTAACTCAGACATTCTGCAGATTCTTTTGCCTTCTGTGTATTTCTGTGGGATTAAAACCCATCCGTGCCATTGACAGCTGTCTCATTGCCTTCATGGCAGTCCCTGGACTTATTACCAGGTTAAAAATGATATTGAGGCTTAACTATTACTCAGTTGCCATTAATGTTTATCCGTGCTCTTTGCATTTGAACCGACAAAGGGGAGATTGCAGGAGGCAACAACTGCTCTGATCCTGCTCAATGCAACGTAATTGCAGGGTCACACTCAACGTGCTTTCTCTCAGTCTGTTCACAAAGCTGGAAATGCTTTCAGGAGTCCCTGGTAGTGGTGCAGAGAGGCAGCTGATCTGCCAGCCAGTGGAGATGAAAAGGCCATCCCAGCCCATGCACTTGGAGAGCACTTAACGAAAAATCCCTGTTTTGTGTGTGCATGAATGTGGGGATATTTTCGTGCACTGAAAAAAAAAAAATCAGTTTCCATGAAGAGTTCCCAGACAATATCTTACATAATAAGGTTTTCAACATTAAAACTTATGTATAGACACCAACCCTCCAATGATATGACTTCTCTGGTGTTCTCTCTTCGATTCTGTCCACCGACAATGCCACGTTGTTATTAGAAAAACAAAAGGGGGGAAAAAGGAAAAAAACCCAAGGGCACTTAATGATGAATTCTAAAATCAATTTCTTCCCTGTCCTGTCCTCCCCCCTTCAGACACTGAATTATTCAATGAAAAGATCTGAGGGCACATGAAACACATAACAAAGGAAGATGTCAGCTGCGGTCTCCATTATCACAATCTTCTTGTGTGGTTGGGTTTTTTCCAAAGACAGAATAAAATCCAAACTAGCCATGTTATTTGATGGAGTTTAAAGAAGCAGAAATTTTCATGGGCTGGGAAAAGAGTGTCTGTAATGAAAGATAAGCTAAATTCCTCTGGAGTTGGACAGCGATAATACAACATGAGCAAGGGGCCTAGGAACTGTGTTTGTGATGGGTGAATTCGTGATGCCAAACTGGTGGCAGCAGTAGTGGATCAGATGAAGAAGGAGGAGTTACAGGGCCAGAGTCTCGCTTAGACAGTACATTTTTGAGTGGAAACTGTGGACTGTTAGATCTCTGCAGTAAAGGAGGACAGGGAATGTCCTGTGTGCTGGGCCGGGGTTTGAGTGCCACATTCCTGTGCTGGGGCCTGTTAGTGCCAGTTAGCTGGGAATTAGGGCACTTGGGCCTCTCTGAATTGTTTCCATTAGAAAAATCAATTATTTATTGATTATCGGTGATTGTTCATGTTGATTGTCTGTTTGTAATATGTTAGGTATTGCTTTGGCACGTGCTTTTCCTTTCTGAAGATTATGCAAAGCCCTTTTCCACACTGAGCTGTGACTTTTTGATAGTGTCTCTTTGCTTTGCACAAAGCAATAACTTCTGTTTTCCTGTGGCTACACACTCCTCTGGCTGTGCATCTTTGTGTCTGATATCATTTCCTCTGTTTCAGAGAAACAATTATTTGAGATTTGCAGAAATATCCACAAATCAAACAGCATTTGCACCTTCCATTAGATGGAAAGTGGTTGCAGTCACCTTCTGCTGAATTACTGAGCTAAGAGGTCACAAGTAACAAATGCAATAAAAACCCATTTGCTTTAGGACTTGTAGCACTTTTTGGAGGTAATTATATTATTTTTCAAATATTCCTAGGTATCTATTTTAGTTGCACAGTCGTGCATTTGAACTTCAGCAATGGAAAGTACAGGAAATTTCTGCTTGTTTTGGTTGTTTCTACAGAAATTGGGGGAATTATTAACAAACAGAACACTTGTTCTGATAAGTTAGGAGAGCCTCTGAAATACAAAGCAGTGCTGAAAGAGTTGCTCTCCACATTACCCAGTTGAGTTTCTAAATGGTAACAAACCCTCTCATCTGTGATGGTGTGGCAGCCCTCAGCTTCCACTGCCATCAGTGGAGACACACTGGTTTATCTCACTTAAAAATACCACTGGTGTGTTTTAAATACATTGAAAAAAAAAATTAATTAAGATATTCCCCCTGTTCTTATTGTGTATTTGTCTTAGGGGTCTGTTATTTGAAATCTAGAGATAATCGAGATCTAGGTAGGTCCCATTTTGTGGAAATGAGAAAGATATAAAAAATATATTTGACTTCTTTCTGAGTTTGCTTTATTTAACATGAGTTGTTCTCTGTATTCCTATTTCCGGGAAGATAAAAACTTGCTTGTGAGCTGTGTGTGGAAGTCAGAAACATTTATGAAAACAGGCAATGTCCTGTGTAAATTATTGAATATTGACACACACCTGGCTGAAAAGCTGAAACTAGAGACGCACTGGATTTACTCAGAGGTGGGATAAAGCCACATCCACTTGTCCTGGTGATCTAAAAAAGACAATTTATGGTTTAGGCTCTATCCCCCAGTGTAGCCTCTGTACTGGCATCTCTGCTGTCATGGCCACTCACGGGCAGGGCTCTGCTTTTCCTGCCGTCTTCCCTGGAGAACAACCATAAATACTGTGGGAGGTCTGCATAAATAAATACTTCTTTAAGCCCAGAGAAATTAAGGAATAAAAATTCATGAAGAACGGTTATGGTCCAGAGTCAAGTCCATAAGTTTAGTGATAAATCTGGGGGTTTACCAGGGTAAATTGCTGCCTGAACTCAGAGCTGCCTTTGCTGCACAAACCAAGGTCCTGCAAATATGGGAGGCTGATTTAGCTTAAACCTGGCTCATATATCAGCAACAGAACTGTTAATTGTTTTGGCTACGGAATCATTTATAGGCACTTACACACCATCAAGGACTCTGATACTAAATTTACAAGTTTGTTTATCAGGCTGGTGAACAAGAAAACTCTTTACTTGGAAACTCTTGCTGTTTTAAGTGGATTCATTGATATAAAGCTGCTATGTCAAATTCTGAGCTGTAGACTCCAGTTCTGCCTAAGAGAACGAATCTGTACCAGTTTACAGTGTCTGAGACTTTGGTCCCATGAGTCCATTTTTAGATTCACATTTTGACTATAATTGTATTTTAAAGTGTAAGACAGAATATTATGTGGCATTTTCTTCTACTCCGTTAAAATGATCCCAGTATAATGGAAACAGGAAAAAAAAAAAATCACTTACTTAGGCAGTTTCCAAAATTGCAGTTCTGCAGAAAGGAGGGAAGTGAGTAGTTAGATTTAAAAATGTTGGTAAATTGTCAGGCAACGGAGCATGGATGGAAGAAGAAATGGAAGCAGGAATGTCTGCACAGCCTTAGCAATGAATCTGCATTTGTGGGCCCTGTGCACACGTGCAGAGCCTCCTGTTTGCACAGCCAGCTCTGTGGTCTGGTAAAAACACTCTGGGTTTGGGCAAGTTTTGCTTTGCATTACACTCACTTGACTGTCCTTAACTGTGCCCACATCAAAACTCTTACTCCTCTATCTAACAGAAAAATGGCTTTGAAATAGACACAGTCATCTTTCTTGGATATATATGAAGATGAAGATAGTGTCAAGCATTTTGGTATATTCATTTATGAATAATTCATCCAGCTGCACACATTTATTATTATTATTATTATTAATTATGTGTCTATAGCTGGAAAAGACAGGAAGGCTGTAACCACTGCCTCATGAGAGATGCTTAATCTTAAGAATTTGGTTAGCCCAAGATGTGTGATATGAGAAAAGGAAGACAGACAGTGAGAAATAGATCTGATGCCACAAAGGCTTTAATAATGTTGATGGGGAGAAATATTTGTTTGAGATGATTGCCTTGGGAGCACAGGCTGCTGCGAGTTCCCTTGGCAGGAGCTGAGCCCTTGTGCTGCTCTCTGTGAGCTGGGGCAGTTTACATTAGAGCACACCTGGATATTCACAGCACCAGGTCTCCAGTAGAGCACACCTGGCTTGGCTCTGCAGTCTCCGTGTGGCCATGGGAGCTGACTTGGGCAAGAATGTCAGGAAAAGGGCAAAAAGTGCTGTGGAGTTTAGATCAGACATCCAGAGGAATGTGCATGGGCCCAGAGGCAGCCCAGACTGCAGAATTCCTGATCTCACCTTATCTAGCTCCATCTGAGAGGAAAAAAAAAAGGCGTGGAAGCAGAAAACAAAGATGCAGAGAGGAGCTTCACAGCAATAAACCACTCTCAGACAACATTTCGCTTTTATATTCCCCCTGCGATTCAGAGATGTCACAAACACCTCATCGAAATTACATCAAATGTAATGCTTGTGATTTACTTCTGGCTTAACTCAAGGAAAATATTTACATTTCATGACAGAACTGAGTAAAGTCTTAATAACAATTAATCTCTACAGAGATAATTATAATACCTACTTGCTGTGTTTAGACTTTTAGGAAAGCATGTCAGGAAATAACATGAACTTAGTGCTGGTGCAAAGTTATTAATCTTGAATTCTTCATTATATAGTAAAAACATACTATAGGAGTACATTCCTTTCAGGAATTTCATTTGGTCTTGTCTAAGAATAAATGAAAACTTTTCCAAATGTAACTAAAAGCAACAAAATATTTCCATATGGTTTTGTCATATTTTATCAACTTTTAATCCAGTCCCGGGCATTAGAATTCCCTGTGTCCAACCCCTTCCAGTGCTCTTCCCTCTGCAAGGACACCCACAGGCCTGCTCTGCACACTCTCCTTGTACACAGAGATGGGGCAAAGAGCTGTGCCTGGATTAAATAGTTTCTACATAAAGTGAATTTATTACAATGTTGTTATGCAGTTATTATAAAGATGTGTTTGTATTTAAAATTAATTGTGTGTTCCAAATTCAGCAATTCAGTGCTCTGGACAGGTTATGGCTTTTCTTCACACCACCACCCCCCATTTTTTTTAGTTACCCATGTTAGATAAATCAAATCATCACCATGTCTTTAATTTTCCCTTTTTATAAGGAAAGGGTGGCTTTGTGTCTGAAAATGTTGCAGCTGCTAAATGGCTGAAAGCTTGCCTCAATCTATCAACAGGAAAATAATAGTTTTCCTTCTCAACAGCCTAGGTGTTGAAACCATCTCCAGCTTCATTAAAGCATACCGTGGAAATAATTTTCTAGTGGGAGATATAATGAATGTGTGAGGCATTTTTAAAACATGCAGGAGGCTGTAAATTTTTAGAGAGCTTTTATTATTATTTCTATGCTGTAAGTCATATTTTGCTGTATGTCATAAAGGTTTGAAAACTGAGAATGCCTTGTAATTACTCAGAAAAAAAAATAAAAATTGACTCATTACATCTTAAACTCAGCTAACAAAAGCAATGCAGTGTTTGAGCAGGATGTTTACCAGTTCTGCTTATTCCAGTGGGCCTGGGCCAAGGGCAAACAGTTATAAAGCTGTAGCTGTGTAAAACATCCTTTGCTGTTTGAGTGCACGCAAACAATAAGAGAATTCGTCTGAAAGTGAGGGCTGATGGGATTCAAGGTGAAAATGTCCTTCGCAAGGATGTGTTTTACATAGCAAGACATCCATCTTTTTTTTTGTTCTAAAAGCTCTGCACACACTTCTGCTTTGCCAACATGGTCAGTACCTTTCGCTGCAGAAATAAATACACATATGTGCAGCAGAACAGCGAATAAAATGTGTGTCCTCCTTAACAAGCATTCATTGCAGTATTATAGCACTCTTCCAAAAGCAGTTTTCTGGAGGATAAAAACACACTAGAATAACTCCTGTGCCAAATACACAGAATAAGTGTGTGAGGACGGTCATGAGGAGCTGCAGCCAGAAGGTGCTGCAGATATTTAATGTCCCGGTTCTCTCAGTGACAGGGCTGCCCAGCTCTGAGGTTGGTGCCCTCCTGCCAGTGGTGGAAAAGGAGCCTCTCCGGTGGTGCTGTAGCGTGGGGAGGGATCTGCTTGGCTCCCTTTAGATCATCCCGTGGAAGCTGGAGAAGGTTTAGGCTCTTCCCTGCTTGAAGAGCTGCTGGATCTGTCCAGGGTACTGAATTTAAGAGCTGCGGTGAGGGTCAAGGGGAGTCGTCACCACGCGGGGACAACAGGCAGAAGTGTGGCATTGCTGAGAATGTCCTGGAGACTGAAAGGCACTTCTCTGTAATGCCTTGGAACACACTTGTGTGGATTGCACATACTGATTTCCTTCTGTCTCTAAGGTGTTTGCTTTAATCTTTGCACGGATGTCTGAATGTGCTGGCTTTTGTTTGCAAGGTGCTGTTATCATTTATGGAAGCTGAGAAGTAGTACTTTAAAAACAAAGTGAAATTTAAAAGCCAGATTGAAGCCTTCCTTATAAACCTGTTTGGAAAATAGGAGACAAACCACTTGTTTGTTAAAAGCAGTTTGTTATATCATGTGTGTGACCCCTTACAATCCACCATCTGCAGTAAACATCCTTTCCAAACTCTCATTTCTTTAAAACAGACCTAAAATAAGTGTAGCAATATTTTTGAACAAGTTACTGCCTGTCACAGAAGTTCCAAGTCCAGCTGAGGAGGAGGAGATGATGCTGCCAGGCCTTACGTGTCAGAATGAGCTGTCGCAAATACCCCATGAGCTGATCTGTTCCTCAGTTTAGGGAACAGCACAAAGCTCCTTCTCTTCCAAAAATTACAACACTGGGCTTTGGAGTGCAGAAAAGTCAAAATGAGCCCAGTCCTAAACACTGTGTTAATGTGTAATGGTACAGATGAGCCACAGAGAACCTTATTTCAGCTTCACATCCGAGGCTTTAAAACCGAAATTTTTTTCCTACTTTACAACCAAAAGAAAGAAAGGAAGGTACTTGTGTTGCAACATGTAAATTCCTGCCAGCCAAGGATGAGATGGTCTGATCAGTCAAGGACATTTGCCCAAATGTGAGTGGATTTTGCTTTATCTGCTGACCAAAAAAAAAAAAAAACCAACAGTGGTTGCATAGGAAAAAGTAGTAATATCGATTAAAAAAATTAAAGAATATTGTAGTGAGTAATCCTTACCCAAAACTAGACTTTATCTCTTTATGTGATTAAAAAATCACGTAAATAATTTTATGCCAGTGAAGTACAGATTTTCCAGGCAATGAGAGAGAACTCCAGGGTCAGCAAGTTTGCATGAAGGGTCCTCAAATGTGATAGGACATCACTGTACTCATCCGACAGTTCCATATTGCAAATGAACTCTTGTCATCACTTTCATGATTATTATCTTTGTTTGTTTGTTCGTTTACATTGCAGCATATGGGAAACCATTGCATTCTCAGAACTGCAGGTATTTTTGCCGTTGAGTGTAGATTGGGAATATTTCAAATATAAATCAAAGAAAGCGAGGCCGGAATGATGGGTTTTTCTAATGGCCCTGCTGAGGGGTTTTTTGGCAATAACAATGTGTCTGCACACATCTGTATTGCTGTCTACTTAGGGCACAAAAAGCTGTCATTACATGTGATGGAACATCAAACAACTATTTCATTAATGGTCCTATTATGAGAAGGCACAGTGACATTAGAATACCAGCATCTTGTTACTATAGATACCTGATTTCTCTGTAACACTGCTGTTTCTATAAACTCACATATATCTGTCTGTGTTTTATATAAGTCTGTGTTTTATATAATGCAGATACAATTCCCTCTCCTTCAGGGAGGAAAATCTTTACTTTTCAAGTTTTTAGCACACTTTGTTTCATCATTATCCAAAGGACACTACGCAAGCTGGATGTGAATGGCTTCAATTAGATGAAAGTGTTGTAAATTTAAATGCTCGAGAGAATAACATAGTAATTCATCTTATCTAACAGCCAACATATTTAGTGAAGACTCTCAGACTTCTCTGGTCTGTTTTACACATTTGCACTGTAACATTTCTCTGCTGAAAGCAGGGGTTTGAGGGAGATCAGGTTTGGGTGTGATCACTTCAGCTGAGGCACAGAAAATTGTTTTAAATGTGCTGGAAAATGAAAACCATGAGTAATTACCATTCTATCCCTTAGTTGTGCTCAGACAATGTGTATTCAAAGCATTTCACAAACAGTAATTGGTTCTCACAATTTGTGTGGGCTGGAGAAACATGGGAATAGTATTTTCCTGACCATGTGGCAAGAAAAAGTGACAGGAACCACATAATTTGCTTGAAAGGAGGTGGGGAGGGTCACGCAGTAAATCAGTGCTGAGATGAGATGTTCAGCCCTATTTGTGCGCTTTAATCACTGGATCTTCTGCCTCTGGGAAGAGACCATCACCACTGGGATCAGCCACGCATCGCTCCAGTACGGGTCTGGATTTTCCACAGGGGTTGGTTTGTTTGTTGGTTTATGAATGTTTTTAAGATCCTGTTACATTTGGAGATAAAAGCACATTGCTCAGTACCAACATGCTACGTATTGATATAAAAAAGTGCTGGCTTCAGTCAGGCAGTTGGATCTGACCTCACTCATTAACTCTGTAACAGGACAAGAGAGGAGAATTTGTCCTCCAGCTAATGAGAAAGCCGTGGAGTCCAGATTGTCTCTGATTCAGTACATACATTTTCTGGAACCTTGACTTTCTTGTCTTTGAAGCTTATTTGCTTTGTATCTCTGCTGATTTTTTTCCCCCCTCTCTTTCCCAAAAATTGTTATAAAAATGATGTGGCAACTTCTAATGTGATATATAGGCACTGTGTGAGCCCATGTCTGCAGCGTGCAGAGATTTACGTTCTCTGCATCTCTCTGACCTTGAAGTCGTTTTGTTCTTGTGCTGTCACTTGGAGTCTGCTCCGTGAGACAGTGAGCATCCCTGGCAAGCTCTCTCCACTTGAGTAGAGCCAGTGCTTTGCAGGATTAGCCCCCTCACTGAATCCTTTTCCTGAAAAATTCTATCAATAACTGCATGCACAGGGGTAGGAGCTTGGTCAGGAAACTTTTTCTGCTTCTCCACCTAAGCCACGGAAAGGAGCAGCTCTGTCATAATTTCAAAGCTGCTCATTTTCTTTTGAACACAGCTTGATTGGGATGAGTTGTGTGGCAGTTTCGTGATGCAAGAGAAAACCTTTCAGAGGTACAACTGTTACCAAGCTCCCTGGGGAGAGGAGTAGGGGCGAGTGTTCCTGTGTGCCAGTGCAGGACACAATTGCAAGTTTGTTTTTCATTCAGCAGGTACGTGGCAGAACAGAGAGCAACATGTCATTAAATTCAAACCTTTATTCTTGCTAGTTAAAAGTTGTGACATTAATGCAACCGTGTCACCTTGCTCTGATTTAAAACTGTTTCCTTTCAGAAGAAATGCAAGGCTTCAGAAATGTCATAGAACAGCTATTCTTGATAGCCTATACTTTATCTAAAGTCAGACAAGAAAGGAAAGATCAAATATTCCATCATACTTACACGTATGAAAATGTAAATATTTTGTTTATGATTAATTACACCTTTGTGTTCTGTATCACTGCTGAAACTTGGGGATCTGAAAAATGAGAAAGACAATATCAATTTGGATGATAGCTAAGATTAAACTCAAGCGGGTTTCTTACTGAGATTTACTTATACTCCTCTCTAAATGCTACCATTTCACACAAAACTGGGTTCTCTTTGGATTAATATTTTGAAAATTAAGTTGATTTATAACCAATTTTCTCCTCATTTAAACAGCAACCTGCAAGTGTTTCTCCAGGGATCAAGCAGGATCAGAGAAATTATGTGTTGTTTGAGTTGTTCAGTGGAGCAGAATCCCTCACAAACATGTGCATATGGTGCTGGGTGCTTTAGGGATCACACTAATACATTTACCTTGTACATTTTTGTTCTCATCTCGAATTTGTGTGTTCTCCTTACTAGGAATTAAAAAAGAAACCAAGCAAAAACAAGATATTACTAATTTGATGGCTGCAGAAATAATATATTCCTTCTTATTCAAGTCTCAGCACTGAAAGTGTAAAATGTGCTAATGCTGAGTGCATCTGTCGGGTGCCCTGGTCAGCTGCTTAAGGAGAGCTGGCAATTCCCCACCTCAAAATCAGAGGAAACTGGGCAGTTAAATTATCCTCCCTAAAGCTTTGGAATAATGAGTGTTTTCTCTTTGTACAGTCAATGTTTCAGTGCTGGCTGTATTCAGAAACCACGGCCATATGTCATCTGAGAATGAGACAGAAAATAAGTGACAATCCTAAATTGTTCTCTGAGCAGCAGAATTAATGGGTCGTGATTTCCTACAGTTCAGTCTCCTTAAGACATTTCGGTCCCTCTGGTGTTTTTATCTTTTGATTCCCATTACCATGAAACCCCTGTGGAAATGCAACTCCTCTCTCTGCCCTGCAGAGCCTTCCTGTGCAGGGGCATCTTCCTACACATGAAGGTAGGGGTTGGCCTCTTCTCCCAGGACAAGAGGACATGAAGCTGTACCAGGAGAGGTTTAGGTTGGACATCAGGACGAATTTCCTCATGGAAAGGGTGATTAGACATTGGAATGGGCTGCCCAGGTATGTGGTAGAGTCACCATCCCTGGGGGTATTAAAGGACCAGCTGGATGTGGCTCTGAGTGCCATGGTCTGGTTGACAAGGTGGTGTTGGGTCATAGGTTGGACTCGACCATCCCAGAGGTGTTTTCCAACCAAACTGACTCTGATTTGTGATGTTACTCTGTTTGTGTGTCCATCACCCACAACCCAGACCTCAGCGTTGCCGGGAAATGACGGCAGCAAAATGACAAGATCCAAAACTTGTCAGTGTAATCCCTCAGACGATCTAATCAGCTTCACTGCCATTGCTGTGGCTGCTGCAAGGTAATTCCCCAGCCATAACTCATCCAATGTGTTCCTGCACTGCACCTTTCCGGAGGCCCTGCTGGATAATTGCCGCCGGATCCCGAGCGCGCCGGTGCTCGCTGAGTGCAATCACAGCGGGACCTGCACTTGGCTGCTCAGCTACCTGAGGGGATAATGCATGCCCCAAAAAGTGAGTTTAATGAAAATGTTTAGGATATCAAATCCAGCATCAGGGATGCTTAGAAAAGCACTTAGCTGTGGAGTAAGGGCAGCATAATGCACTAAGCTGTTGTAGGGGAGGTCAAGGTTTAGAATTCTTCCCCTAAGTTTCATGAAGAGCAAATTAAAAATAGCTGTAAAAAGAAAAATCATGAGGAAACTAATCAAATTTTTTTAGCTTGTTCCAAAGCTGTAAGAAGCTTGTTTTCATTATTGAATATGTTGTCTAATTAATATAATGAAATGGTATCAAACATTGCAAAATGAGTCCACTGATTTGATAGTATGAATTATCTAAACCTTCTGCAAAATATTTATTTACCCTCCATGTTAAATATTTCCACTGTAATCACAGGAAAGGTTATTCATGGCTCAAAACTCCCTGAAGGCACAGGGTGAGATTTCCCAAGCAATTCCCTAGGCTTAGTTCCCTGTTGGAAAACTAAAATGAGTAGTCAGGCTTCCAGATGTCAGAGCTGTGATCACACAGAAGCATTTCATTGTAAGGTGCATGATTACATTTAATGTTAATAATACAACACAAAACCTCTCTCTGGGACAAATGGAGTTTTACTACCCCACTGTTGATGGGGAATGATCACGTGGAGCCATTAATGGACAAATTAAAGGTCTGCAGGTTTCAGACTGTTGCATAAAGCAATAGTGAGATCCAATGCCAAGCTCTCTTATGGTGCCCATAAGGATCTGGTGCTTCTGCCAACTTGGGATCAAACTGTGCTATAAGAAGCCTCTTTTGGGTAAAATGAAGGGATTTACAATCTCAACCAAAAGAGCAAACATTGACAGCTTTGCCATGGATTTCAAGTCAAGTGACTTGCCAGCACCTTCTGCTGTTTCTTATGTCCATCCCTAATTATTTCAAGATGTAAGAGGAGGAAATAGGGAATGACACTCTTTATTTGTAGGAGGATTGAATTTATGAGTGAAGTTAGGAAAGTATATGAGATTCAGAGTTATTGAGAGAAAAGTTAGAAAATAACAAAGAATGAAAGCTGGTTGGGTAGGGTTAAAATTAGTCTCAAAGTTAAATATTTAAACCTGAATGAAGTTAGGCTCATTAGGCTTTGAACAGGTCATCTCCTGCTTTCTGTGAGAAGAAAGAACAGTGCTGTTCCCTGGTGCTCCAGTGGAAAAATGCAGGCAGAAAGAAATGCAGAGACAATGAAATACCAGGGAGAAAGTAGGCATCGCTGCAGAATAATATTTCCAAATTTCAGAAGCTGCTGATACTCAGGTCAAGAGCCAGGGAAGAAGAAAAGAGGACTCGAAAGCCAAGAAAACTGAAGGCTTTATTTCAGGCCTCAAAGTTTGATTTCACTATTTCTGATTTTTTTTTAAAAACCCTTTTTTCCCCCAGCGTGCAGAATTTTAAATGGTTGCTTTTGAAGGTCTAGTGCCTCTCATTCAATTCAAACTGCAGAGTCAGGCAAAATGTGCACACACCAAAAGAGGCATTTAGTGAGGAGAGAGACAGGCAAGGGACTCCTGAAGGAAGTGCCAGGAGATGGAGCTGGGACAGCACCAAGGCAGAGCCCCTGGTGAAGATGAGCCCATCCTCTCCCTCTCAGTGCATCACAGAGACCCAGCCAAAGCTCTGGGCAGGACAGGCCCTTCAAATTCAGGGTTTCTGAGTCGTGGCCTTGTTCTCTGAGCACATCAAACCCTGTTTGCCATAAAATATGAACCATTTCCTGGAGATTTCCAGGAGGAGGCGGGGAGGCAGCAGCGCTCTTCGCGCCGCGTCCCTGTTTGATGCAGACATGGAATCGCGAAGGAAATGGTTGCATATGCTCTTTATATTTGCTTTAAGAAAAATAGAGTTATATTAAAAAGAGACTCTTCAAAGGAGATACCATCAATGCTTTCTTGACAACACTGTGGCCTGCAGTGCATTCTTGAGGAGGCAGGAAAGGGGAAAGCCAGTAAAAAGTGAGCTGGTTTATACCTGATAGAATTCGGCCCTAAGAAATGAGGTTTAAAAAGCTATTACTTTTGCAAGTTTCAGTGGAGCTTGGAGTATACTCATTTTCATTCCTTATCTCAAACACCACAAAAGGAGGAGAATTAAGGGGAACCCTCCCAACCTGCAGTACTTCCATTTTCCATTCACTCTCGAGGCCTGTCGTTGCCTGATGACAGATGTTGGTTTCGCTGCAGTTCAGTCCTTTTCTTACCCTGTACAGATGTGATTTACTAGATCATAAATCAGCCACTACTTTTGGAATTTCAGCTAACAGATGTCCTCTTGAAAGATTTTAATATAAACACCATTAACCCACAGATTCTTTTTGAGGAAATGCCAGTTGCATATAAGAATGCCAATTGGCAGGAATGTAACTTGAACATTTGACATATTAATAGATTTTTTTTTTCTGAGTGAAATCAATTTATTTTTTATAGAGAAGGCATGGCTGCTTTAGTTCTCCATTAGAGTCCCAGCTTGCCATATCTGTTTGCTTGCAATGATGTCATTAACTAGAAAACAGATGCACTCATGAGCATCAGAAATCAATCATAGCTGTTGGCACTTTAATAAACAGCTGCCTTCTTAAATGGTTTGGAATAAACACTGATCATCACCAGCTCTTTTTGAAGGAGGAGTAGTAGGTTATAAAACTGCTGATTAGAAGAGGGAAAAACCTTGAAATTATAAACTTCAGTGGTTGAAAACCTCTGATTGAGTTATTTTAAATTGTCAAAAGATTTAGAGAAGAAAATAATTGCAAGACACTGGCTGCTCTGTGCAGGATCAGTCATATGACCGCAGGAATGGTGCCTGATATATTTTCATAAACTTCCTTCTTCAGAAATAAATTTTATGTATTAATAAGTCATTTATCAAACTTGAGCAAAGCAGAATCTTATTGCTTCCTTGTGCAGCTCAGAAGGAATTTGTTTAAAGATACCAAATTCCTTCCCTCGCTCTCAGACTAAGAGAAAACATTTTACCCTCCTTCTGCTCAGGAGATGCTTCTGCTTTCAGGGTCTTTTTCCTCCCTGTGCAAGGGCCCAAGGATTTACCTTTGAGATAGCAGCTGCAATTCACAAAAGGTACCTGGGAAGAGGCGACCAAATATCAAACAGCAGCACGGTGCAACAGCACATCACGTTTTTCATACAGCACTCGGATTAGCTTCTCCTCCACCTTGCTAAGTAGCTTATCATCAGAAGAGATGTAAGAATAATTCTACAGCAAATGCTTCGTGTGGCTTAGTGACAGAAAAAGCAGAGATATGTTACAATATATGCTGCTGCTGCTGGTAATCTGCTTGTTCTGGCTGCTGCTGGGTGTAACCTGCCCCTCTGGAGCTCCTGTGGCTTTTGTCTACCCTGTGTTGTGCAATCAGGGCGTCATTGGGACCTTTTCCAGTGGCAGTGGGCCCTGCTAGAACAAGTCCTGGCACTGTGGCACAAAGTCCCTTGTACCTCTTTGTCACGGTCCTGTAAAAATGTCTGCACAGGAGGTCAGAGGTGAGGAAAGGTGTTTATCTGCAGCTGAGGCTGTAGCTGTGTGAGGCACAGGCACGGCGCTGGCACGGGCTTTGCACTTTGGGATTGTCATCCGTGGCCACAGACTTGGGGAACTAACACCAGTGATGATGGAGATAAAATGGCTTTCAGGAAAGTCACCCTGGATCCTCTGGAAGTGTCACTTACCCAGAGCACCCACAGAGAGAGGATCCATGCTGTGCTCTGTTATGAAAAATAACTGCTCCAGAGTGCTCACAAAGGCTATTTGAAACCATATCCTTCCCTCCCACACTGATCATTTTATATTTAGGTGCTGTTTCCAAATGGCTCACAGGGGTCTATTGAACGATTATTCAGTGGAATCAACATCAGAACCCATCCTTTTCCCTCGGGGTCCTCATCTCTCTCAGCTCCCTGTCCCTGAGAATTCCACTGCATCTCTTCCCTTGTTCTCTCTCTGCCACTTGGACTCTGCCAGAGGGGCTTTTTCTCTCAGATCTTGTGTTCTGTACTGCTGCAGTCCCTGGCAGCCAGGACAAGGAAAGAGTGAAGTCCTTAGTTGCTTGTTGCATTGAGCAAAGGCAGCACAGGATGAAATATCAGAGTTCTTTAGGTACCAAGCACATCAGAGATTTTATTGGTCATATATAAACTGAGATTTTTAGAGGATGACACTTGACAGAATAGGAGAAGATCTAAAAAAATATTGCAAGGAGTGCTAATGCTGTGTGTTAGTTCAACCAGGACTCAGAAAAAAGGAACCAAACAAAACAAAAACAACCAACCAGATATTAAGGCCCATGAATCTAACCTGAAGAAGGAATATCCCAGAAACATCTTCCCTCTCACTCCCCATTTCTCACGTTTCCCCTAATAAAGGAGCGTTACTTCTGGCAATAAGACGTGTCTGACCACAGTGTAGCTGTGATGTTCTCCTCCTGGGAAGTTATTCACACTTCCACTGCTGCATGGGCAGAACCCTGGGACCTGTATCTGCTTGATTCAGTGTGCAAATCCCATCCTTACATGTACACACACTGTGAATGTTTTTTTGCCTGGAGTTCATTTTGCGGACAACATCAGGCAAACAATAACAAACCAAGAAAAAATGTTCCCCCTGCAGGAGCAGTGCCTTACTCTGGGAATTCCTGGCACAGCTCACCAATGCCCATGACAGCAGCTGTCAGGCAGTGGATGACAAGCAAATGCTTTCCTTCATTACTGAATATTTAACTATTTTGAATCCCACTTTCCCTTCTTTACGAACTGCCGTGTGAATGCTTTGTCCCTCTACTTTAGCCTGTGGAAGTGTTTAATGGCTGGCTGTGCTGTCTGTTCTGGTGGCCACTGTCCCCACTGCTGACTGCTGAATGCCTCATTTGCTCTCCAAGAACTTTTCCATACGTCTTCGAAATCCACTTAAGATCACGGTGCACAGTTTCTGGCTTTCATTAGCTTCAATACAAAAGCAGTTTATGCTCCTTCTTTGTTGCTGCTTGGACCTGGATTCCCAGCAAAAGCAGCTCTCCAGGAAAGGAGCAGCACAGGGAGCTCACTCTGGGCCCTGTCATGGACACAGCTCGTGGTGGCGTGGGAGAGAGAATTCAGTGCAGCCTCAGACGAAAAATAATTTTAAAGGGAAGTTCCTCTTGCTGGCTTCTTCAGGCCTGCTTATGAAAACCAGGGCTCTGAATTTCAGCTGGCTCAGAAGAGCAGAAACAAATGAACTGGTTTTTACCTTTGCCTTGCGCCCACGTTATCAGAATGCTAAGCTTGCTTTACTACTTTTGATTGTATCCTTTCCCCAGAACTGAATTTTTAATTCTTAAGCTGAGTGGCATAGTCTAGAAAATTTCTATGGTATATTTTTTAATAACTCTAGATTTAGGTCTTTTTTTGTGGCATGGTTGTCAAAATCCAAAGGTGTTCACAAAGGTAGTTGTGAAGTTCGGGACCAGATGCACACATTAGCTGTGTGTTGAAGAATCCATGGGAGGCAGAAGATAGTTAATGTTTAGTATTGCTTTTGTGTTCTAGACCTGGATTTAAACCTGACTTTGAGGGAGGGAAAAAAAAAAAAAAAAAGGGGCATGTTTGCTATCCCTAGTTCTAAAATTAGAACTGCTTTTTGTTGGAATCAGTGTAAATATCTCAATGATAACATAAGCATAATTTTGTCTCATTTTGGTCTGAATAGGGCAGTGAGCTTCCCTGGATTTCATGGACAATGGAGACAAGACTGTGATGTGGAGGGCTGAGGCACAAATCTCCTTTTCATGTAGTGAAGTTCAGAGTAGAATTCAGTTTCACAGAGACTTCTGTGCACGAGGAGTGCAGTGCACTCTGAAGAGAGCAGTGACATTCTGGAGGCTCGGAGGCGCTCAGTTCCAGCTGCCCCTGTGCCCTTTGCCACTGCCCCCACACAGCCCTGGGCACTGAGGTGCTTCCAGAGGAGGAGTGAGATGGAGAGGGATTGGCAGCAGAACAGTGAATAATACAATCGTTTTCCTTCACCCACTGCCCCTATTCCATAACCTCCCTCAATGCCTTTGAAAACTTTTTACTAAAGATCAGCCTGAACGTTAACATCTTTTAACCTTGGAAAGCCCATTCAAATTTTATGACTTTTAGCCTGTGTAGTAAGCCAGGCTGAATCCTTCTGCCCAAGGAGGCTCTGGAGCTGAACTCTCACCTTGTGGCTCAGATATCCTCCCCTCTGCTTTTTTATTTCACCGGTAAGCAGGGAAGGAATGGAATATAAAAAGCTGTAGAAGACGATCACCCCACATCTGTCGGTGGTACATGGAGGTGTCTGTCGAGTTTTCGTTGGCATGACTAAAACAGGAAAGTTTCTGTCCTAATCACACCCAGAAAGAGACATTCCCTCTTTTTAAGTCTCCCTTCTAATACTGAACCTGCAATCCATTCGTGGTGGGTGTGTAGCATGGTCCTGGGATCTGCAAAACATTTAATTAACCAATTACAGCCTAAAGTTGTTTCTCCCTTTTCCCAACATGTTTAATTACCTGCATCACTGCTGGTTTTTAAGCCATCTACCTGAGACAGAGAAATGGGTGGAGGATGCACAGGTTAAAGATCAGCTCTGTTGTCAAACAATGCAGCACTTAGTAGGGCTGCATAGATAATTTACAGCAGGTGCTAAACAGCCACAGGTACCTGTTCCATTGCCTCACCAGCTGGGCGTGAGATTTTAGCTCTGTTTAGTTCACCTGACCTGCATCACCATGTTACAATGCACACAGCAGCAGATGAATGTCATGCATGGCTAATTAATGTCTCTAAAGGGTTTCTGTTGCTCGGGGTGTAAATGACAGGGAGACCACACTGCATTTTGCACACCAGTTTACTTCAAATGAAACAGCTTGAAGTTTTTTCACGTCACATTTGCTTAACTTTCAGATATGCACAATGAATGTGTTTCTTTATTAGTCTCAGTATTTAACTCCAGCCTTTTCCTTGTCACTTGAGAGCCACACATCACTGGGTGGATGTGCAGAGAAAAAGGTGAATATCCTGCTGTGTTACTGAGCACAACATCTCTGAGAAACGTGGCCAGAAACTCACAGCTCTGTGTGCAAACTGAGTGTCACTGGGATCCAGATTAATAAGGAAGCATATTGCATGTGACTGGAAAGAGAGAGAATCTCAGAAATCAGGCCAAGGGCTTCACATTATGAATATTGCAATTTCACTAGTCAAATCCAGGTCAAAAGTGGTCAATACAAACATAAATCTATGCACCTGTCCACAGCATTCTGCTTCTATTCCAGCAGCAAGCAAAGCATTTTAGATGGAGCAATAAAAATTCCAGTCTGGGTAGTTCTTCTCCTGGGTTATGCTGCCCTGGATCAAAGCAGCCAAGTTTCCAAATTCCTGCTCGTGGCTGAGAACAGTTTGGACATGCTGTAATGTATGAACAAACCCAAAACTCAGCATAATTCAGATGCAAACCCCACCCCACTACATCAGTGAGAAATCATCAGAGATGTGTCTTTTTTTATTCTTCCCACAGGAGAAAGTGGCGTCCTTGATATCAAAAGAGCACTTTAAACTTAGCAGGGTGGCTTTATTCACTCATTGTTCCCTTCCACAAGCCTGTCCCTCCAACGCAAGCAATATTGTGGGAGTTTTTTCCATCCACTTATTTTCCTTTTTTCCTATCCTTCTCTCTAACTCTGACTTTCTGGCGTTTCAGTACATAGAATCCTGTCCCCACACTCTCCAATGGCAAACTGTGGACAGCAAGGCCCCTGCTATCAAAGCAAACAGGTTCCCTCACTTCCCACTGTGATATTGTTTTTTCTGGCTCCAAAGTTCCCAGTGGTTTTGGAGACAGGAACACACATCCTGCACTCCGTGACTCATCTTCAAAGTCATGTCTGTTGTTCCAAAAGCCTTTTAAGATGCTTCCTCACAATACTTTTTTTCAAAAAAAAAAAAACAAAATTCATACCTAATGATCACAAAGTGATTGAACACCGAAAATGTTTGTAAATCCCCTGCTTTATAAAAGTACGATCTGGAGAAGGAGAGAAGGCTGGTTTGTGTCCTTTGTACTTACAGCCAAATTCTGAGCCAGGAGAGGGATTTTGGTGAGTGAATGGATTATCTCTCAGCTCCTCAGATCATCTGAAGCAGCTATTTGTCTTTCAAACATGCACTTCTGGACTTAATTATACCTTATTTCAGCTTCCCCTTCACCTTTTGGCACTGATGGAAAGCAGGAGGCAGAATTTACTGCTGCTGGAGCTTATTAACATGACTGCTATTGATCACAAAGGGTAACAATGCAAATGTTGAGATGGAACTCTCCTGTGGTGTAAACCAGCAGCAGTTCAGTGAAGTCACCAAAGTTGGGACAGTTTGCATCTGCACAAGGGCTACTCCATGAGGCCATTTCCTGAGTGCAAGTTAATGAGCTTCAGAACCCTGAACACAACTGCATCAACAACCCCGTGAGCATCAGGGACAGCCATCCCCGTGTGAGACAGGCACAGCGCAGTGTGGGAGGGGAAAAGACTCTCAGCCTTGGTTTGGGGCAGTAGCAGAAAGAAACCCCCTTGGAATAACCAAAACTTTCACTGCCAGCCCTGAAATTTGGCACATGGGACTCGAGGGTTGTTTTTTTCCCCCTGTATGTAGAATATTTAAGCTGATACTGGAGATAGGAATAGCAGGGCCTTGGCTGGTAACTAATCTAACTGAACACTGCTGTAGCACTACAGATTTGGTTTTCATGAATGAAATTTTTGTTTGCAAACAGTGGCTTGAAATCTATTTTGACTGGGAAAACATTGCTCAACCTCACTCACTTCAAGCCTGTCAGACTCTCACATATCCCAGGCTCACTGCCACAAACCTTGGACTGTGCCTGTAACTCCCTGTGACTTTACAGTTCTCAGTAGAGTAACTTGGGGTGATTTATTTTTCCTCCTCTCTCCCCCAAATTATACCATTTTCACAGAGCCCCCAGGGATTTAGACACCCTGAAACCCCCATAACCCCATAATGCCAGCCTAAATCCCAAGTCCTTTCCAGGTGAATACTCCACACAAGTGAAACCAGAGCAGGCACTTCTCACTCTTACACACCTGCAGCTCATTGTCTCACAGGAACTGCTCGCCACAAATAGCACAGAGAATGTAATTACATGTAACTTTTTCTATTATTTTTCTATTAAGGGATTTCTTAATGCAAAAAAAAGTCTCACTTTTTTAATAACGAATGAACAGAGAGATGTCTCAGCATCGAGAGGGTTTTAATTAGAAATGCTACCTGTAAGTACATCTAAACAGTCGGTAGCAGCTATGGAACACTTCTAATTATAATCATCATTTTGTTTTTCTCTCAGGTAGCTTAGCTCATTAATTACTTTTTAAAAAAAGTCAAGTCTAGCATTCAATTCTACTGTGCAATATAAAATTCAAATTAGACTGATATCACTACCAAAATATTATGAGCTGATTTATATTAGCGGTATTCCATACACATAAATATCAGTAAGTTATTGTCTATAAATAAATTGGGTGTAGTAGTCCAAACCTTTGGATTCCCAAAGTTCACCTGTATATAGGAAATTATTGTCTTAAAGAAATATTTGTATTAAGTACTTATATTTCTGGGGTTTCACCTGTTTTGTAACTACTTCTGATTACAGATGCAGCGTGGAGCAGAATAAATTTTATCAGCATAGTAAGCTCAGGCCATGACAAGCAGTACAGGATTCTTTTCATTCCTTGTAATAACAACCTCCATGAACAGTCTCTGTAGTGATGAACTTGAATTCCAAAATTGTGATGACTAAAGGAGGTCCAAGTTCAGACTGCTAAAAATACAGCTCCTACATTTCTGTTTTACTTTTCTCCTTTATGGCAAATTGACTTAAATGGGGTCACAACAGAAAACTGCTTTGAATAAGACGCAGACAAAACCTCTCCTTTTAGAAAGACCCAAGGTGCTCACAAAGCTGTGCTGAAAAATGGCAGTGCTCAAAGCTTCCCACTGCTCTACTCACGTTCAGCTCTCCCTGTGCCAGCACGCTCATGGTGGAGCCTTTGCCTTGTGTTACTTTCGGAGGATTTTGATACCTATGGGGATGTGAGGCCAGGCTTTCCTTCCTTGGAGGCACCACAGAGCCATTGCTGAGGATTCCATGGGCAGCAGTGCAGTGATGTGAAGGAGCCAAACCTTCCTTCTAAGGGTGAAGCGCCGTCTCTTCTTTTTTCTATGCTACATCCAGTCCAGTCCTCATGTAAATGTGTTATCGGCATGTCTCCTCCACGAGCCCATTATCTTTACACAGAGCATCTTTGCTTTCAAGTTCAATATTTCCAGAAAGCCGTGTTCCTTCCGGCGCTTTTCTCAAGTTCGCTTAGCCCCATGAAGAAAACTAACCATGAAAAGTCACTCTACTTCAAGTGACTGCACTGGAATAATTTTGTGCCAGTTTATCTTAAAGGAGAAAGGAAAGCAGCACCCTCAGCCCAGCTTCAGCTGTGCAGTCTCTACTCCAGCTTTGTAAATGTTTACCCTCTCGTTTGTTCAACAACAGCTTATTTTCGCACTGTAAACAAAGACCTTGTGTTTAACAGCGTTAATTTGACAGTGCACGGTGTTGGCAACATCCCACTAATATGTGGTGGTGCTCGTTAAGAGGTGTGTGGAGCAGCAAGGCTGCATCAAGCTGGAGAAGGATGATGCAGCAGTAACAGCATCTTTTGACTCTCTGGGTGGAGGCAGGTCAGAACTGCTTGGCTCAGAGGCCTCTGGCTGTTTGCAAACCTCAGTACATCACAAACAGGGCATGAGCTGAGCAGATCTGAGCGCTGAAGTCTCTGGAAGGAGCACTTGGCTCTTTGGGATTTCTGTTCTGATCTGTAAGTAATGGGACAACTGGAAAAATTTGTTTTCCTAAGCACAAAACTCAAAGCTCCAGTTTGGTTGGGTTTACCTGAACAAACCGTTAAATAGAATGGTTCAGAGACGCCTGCATTTTGTGAGTTTATATTGCTCCTCAATTTCAGTCTTAAACTAAGCCACTGTGGTATCAGAACCCTCTCACTGAACCCACGGTTTGCTTATTTCAGTCACATTCAGCTGGCATCAATGTTCTTGGAAATCCAGAAGAATTTATGTGGGAGATGGAGTGCTTGCTCTTGAATAAACCAGGATAAGAATTACGACTAAGGCTGGAATGTAAAGAGAAATGAGGTCTCAGGCTTAGAGCGAGAATGTTCTGAGCTATTTTCTGTTTTCAAGTGCTTGAAATAAGTATCACATTAGAGAGGGAAAGTTATTATTGTAAACTTCCTCCAATTCGGTGTATATAATAGAGATGTCATGGAGGAGATAAACTGTATTTAATTTTATGTTTGAGTTCTGGTTGTTTGTTGCCATCTCGGGGGGGAGGGAGCAGAAGGTTGTTTCTCAAGTCCCTCAGTCTTTAAAAATGTCAGAATTTGATGCAGTGCTCTATAGTATGCACAATTTTTTTTCTCTCCGTGATCCAGAAATGATTGTGTTGTGAAACGGTGAAAGCTTAGGAGCTTCAGTATAACTGGAGGTAGTTTAAGTATGAAGTACTGGAGTATGTTGTGTCTTAGAGGAATTCATATTGGGTTTTATTTGCTACAGTGATGTGGAGAAATCCTGTCGTTCGTTCGCAAGCCACACACCGAGCTGAGGAGCTGGACTGCACCCAAAGTGAGACGTTGCTCACTTTCTGCTCCTCTCCTCAGGCCCGTGCTTCGCATCGTGGTGGCTGCAAAAGCAGCTGCTGAAGGCAGTGCCTGGTGCCAGCAAGAAGCAGCTTCTGAGCTCGGCAGTGCCTGGTGTGTTTGCACTTGGCTGCCTTGCACGGGCAGGCCCCAGAGCTCCACAGCTGTCTCCACACAGCAGCCAAGAGCTGAGGGGGCTTTTCCCAGTGTTTGCACATCCGTGGTTCAGTTATTAGAAAAACAGGGGTCTGTAGCTGGTTCTCCTGCCAACACAAAGTTCAACAGTTCGAAGTGCATCAACAGCTGAAGTATCTTTCGACATTAATAAGAGTTTTGTGATAAACATTGGTGCTTTGAGGGTTTTTGGTTTTACTGACAACTCATTTCAGACATCTGAAAGTCTGTGGGGTTTCATGACAAATATTAATTTGATTATGTGCCAGTGGGGTTTAGCACAACCCCAGTATGTGTTGTTCTTCCTGGGGTTTACATTGGGCAGGAATGTCTGAAGACATTTATATAGCACATGATGTGTCCTGGTAAAGGCCATCTGACTGGAACTGGGATTGTGTATGAGTTGTGCTTGAGAAAAACTGCAGGACTGAATTGACTTTGAATTGTCATTTCCCCTGAATCTCTCAAACCCTCCCACCCCACTCCTGAAATATAGTTAAATGATTAAAATGACTGCCTAGACACAGCTGTTAATAAAATGTTAATGAAATCAGATTAAATCAGATCCATTATAGTTTAAACATTAATATTCCCCTATTGAAACTCTGGTACAAAGCTGAGGATTCCAGATGTCCTCCAGGGAGGGGCTGTGGTAAAGCTGAAACCTACACACCGTGGAAATCAACCTACGAAAGGATGTGTAAGATCTGATATCTGTAGTTTGCTCTGCACTCATCTCTTCATGCTTGAAACAGTTTCTAGAAGGTAAAACCCCCACACCATGGCGTATTCTGAAACAGAAAGCTGAATCATTGCATTAAGGCATTGATTGTGTACATTTAACACAAGCTTGTCTGACAGGACATGGTTGGAGGCATTTGGGACTTTAGCCATGAGTGAGGACAGGCACCCAAAGTGTTTGCACTGCTCCCAGGGGGTCCCTCATGAAGCTGCTGCTTCATCCTTTCTGCCCCTTGCTCTCTGCTGGTACTGGACCCATCACAGGGAAAATTCCATGAAGTTGTTTTCCTGTTACTGCATCGACATCTTCCTTTTCCTGGCTTAGAACTGAGCCCAAGCTGTGGCCAGAATTTCTGGCCTGGAGGGAACTCTGCTGCTGCATTCCCCTGGGACAGCACGTGGTGGTGGAGCCAGGGCTGTGGATGTGCCTCCCCTCCTGCCAGCGTGAGGCTTGGGGAGGACAGGATCAGCAGGGATTCCTCCTGGAGGGGATCAGCGCCTCTCCTTTCTCTCCAGAGGGCAGGACACACGGGAAGCACTGCCAGTGATATATTTATGGATTATCTTACTTTGGGGATTTTTCTGGGATGGTCTTGGCACCCTTAGAGATTGCTATGACTGAATCACAGCCTTCTGGAATTTGTGTTTAACTCCTGGAAATGCACTAATCTCTGGCTGGAGTACCAGGCAGCAACCTTCAGTCATTTATACACCTGTAACCCGCCTGTCCCCTGTTTGTCACTGCTCCTCCATACGGCACAGATCCATTTCATCCAGCCTGACTACCTAGGACAAGCACTGTGTCCACTCCATCATTTTTATTGCTCCCTTCAGTAGTGTCTCTAGTTTATCAATGTACCTTCTATAGAGGAGAGCCCGAAAATATATATATGCACTACATCAACCTTGAGCTGAGTTTGTGTAGCTGGGAATTAATCACCCCCGTGGCCTCATCCCCTCCCCTCAGGTGCTGGGTACCTTCTGCTGGGTGCTAATGCTCCCAATTGCCTCCCAGTTCCTGTGAGGAAAAAGCTCTCAGCCCACAACATTTAGTTTCCTGTGTCTAGAATTTAAACACCAAATACTTCATATGTGGAAGGTAAACCAAGAAATTATCAATAAAGGCATGGAGCTGTGGTACTCTGGTTTCAGTACTGCATCAATGAATTATTTGATCTAAGGTACTACAATGATGCATAGAATATCACATCACCAACAGGCAGCAGTGAGTTTGGTAATCTCTGGAACTGACTTTGATCACTGCCCAGCAGAGCTGGGGCTCACTGGATTGATTCATTCATTTCTAGGATGGTTATGGCTTCACTTCTTTAATCCTTTCTAACTTTTAGTTTGTAGAGAAAATAATACTTTAAGTTTTAATCCAATCATGAGGACACTCCTTCGAGGTGGAGCCCTTACCTGGCTGTTCCACTTAATGTCCCTAAATAAGATGACTGGGAAACAAAACAGCATGGCAGAAATTTTCCCTGGTTCTTTGACAACTCATATTGTATTCATCTGTGCTTAAACACAGCTCTGAACCATAACTTTAACTGGGAGACGTGAGAATATTATCAGGGAATGATTCATAGCATTGGATATCACCCTCCTCTTGCACAACATCTCCTCTGTTACACTGTTTAGTTTGTTTTTTCCATTTGTCCCATTAATGTGAGTTGTGAGCAGAGCTCCAGGGGCAATGTATTGCATACAGGAGTTGTTATAGAACATTAAGTCCATCTCATAATTAAATGCTCTATCTATTTCCTTGTAAACAATAAGACCATAAAAGAGGTAATAGAAAAAAATGATGTCCCGAGCGTAATGGCTTATACAAAATATGGCCAAAAGAGCTCAGCATTACAGCCTGCTGCAAGTGCCAAGTCCTCTGGCTTTGTCCTTAACCCAGTGGAGAAAAGTTACTCTCATCCACGGGCTTTTGAGCACAACAGATCGTCTCTTCATGGGCTTTGAGCATTGCATGGCAAGGACTCCCCAGCTAGTGAAGGAAAGAATACATTTTTCTGGATACAAAAGTACTTTAAAAAGAGAGTTTTGTAATCAATTTAAAAGCTAGACCTGAATTAGTATTAGATTTTCCTTATGTTTAATTAAGTCTAATTAAACAATGCAGACATCTTCCTGTCACCTGTGGTGTGATTATGTTAAATATTTAATGCTTGTGAAGGATTAGGCTGCACATCTAATCTATATCTAGCAATCTGTTCTCTCTCTGGAGTATTTTTTATTTAGTTCTGCTTTTGTATAATGAGTTGCATTTCAAAGGAAATTGTTAAATACTTTGGTGGGAAGGGGATGTGTCACGCTGCACCGAGAGCAGGGAGAACATTGCTAAGGAGGCACAGAGTGTGGGGGCTGCAGTGCCCTGCCAAGGGGGTGTAGCAGGGACAGCCCACTCCGCCTTCCTGCGAGGAGAAGGAATCCAAATCAAAATCAAGCCCTTCTGTTTGTTTAGGAGCTTCAGAATATCCCTCCTCCTCAGCAGAGCCAAATGATTAAGGGCTTCGAAAATCCCAGCACAGGGTTCACATTGAACATATCCCTCGCAGCGTGCACACATTTCAAGGTTGCACATTTCTTAGACTTCTTTTCCCAAGGGGCTGTCAGCTGTGTAATAGAAAAATGTATTTGTACATCTCTCCCCTCCTGAGCACCCCCACCCCCTCCTAATCTTTGCACTGCCTCTGGAACACAGGAGTGCATCTGTACATATCTGGTCACCTCTTGGGATGGACCCCTTCAAAGGAGAGGCCAAGGATGTGTTTCTGGGAGCAAGTGCTTTAAGAGATGGGTTTTTGCACCTGGTCATAATAATTGTCTTCTCTAACAAAACCAGTGGAAAAAAAAATAGTCAGCTATTCATCAAAAATGGGCTAAATGTATTCCTATTCATGCTATAAAAGGCACATAAAATACTTCTCTGGCAGTTTATTTGCATTAGCCATTACTTGCATCTGAGGACAAAAGACAAATTCACATAATTATTTTTCAATTGGTTGGGTCTGTGTCTGTGTAATCATTTTTTCACAGTGTATGAAGCCCTTTTTCAATAGACCATAACAGTAATAGCTATTTCTTATTTACAACTGGAGGAGAAGATCCAGCAACCAGATTTTATTATGCAGAGTGAACTTTTCAAAATTAAATTAGCAGAGCTAACGTGGTGGCCCATAGTAAACTAATTAGTTGTTAGACTGTTGGCAGGGATAGTATCAACTCTTTCAGACTTCCTAACAAACATCCTCAAAAAATACAAGCAAAGGGTTTCTATTGCAGTTTGGTTAAGCATGAAAATATGAATTTCCTTTAGTCAGAGTGAGAAGGTGATGGCAGAAGGAGCAGCTCAGGGGCAGAGCCAGGCAGCCAACGGCCCCCAAACCTCCCTGATCAAAAGCAAAGCCCAGTCAGATGGATGAGAGGTTTTCATTGCCACAGTTTAAGTAGCTTGAACATCGGTCTCTTTATGATCTCTGGATAAACCCACAGGCTTTGATCTCCAAAAGCAGTACAAGGTCCAGGGGGGTTTGTGGAACGGAGCCCGGTGGGGTAACCTGGGCCAGGCAAGGATGCTCAAACAAATGGACACTCCCACCCATCTGCTGTGGGGCTGTGGCTCCAACAACACCTTCCTGGCACCTGTCGGGAGCCCTGGTCCTCTCTGTCCCCCAGCCTGGCTGGTGCTCAGGAGTGGCTCTGCACTTATGCAAAATTAATCGGGGCTTCACGATGAAATCCACGCCGCATCCTATTAAAAGTGCTCTGTCATCGAAAGTAGAAGGTGGAGGCTCTTTAAACTGGGGTTTTGTTGCCCTCTAGTGAATGAGGTCAGCATTATGCATGGGAAATTATTTTGATCACTGCATAATTAATGCATTCTGAATTGGTACAAAAGTGCAGCCAAATTGCATCCTGCTCCCACTTGAATTAGTTAACCTACGGATACTGTTTCTTACAATGTGTTCCTTCCTTGCCTGAGCCTCTTTT
>VZTJ01001560.1:2905376-2944626 GCA_013397795.1 Orthonyx spaldingii | reverse complement strand
TTTTTTTTTTTTTTAATTCTTGTAATGAGAATGCACCACTGTGTGGGTATCATGATAAGGCAAGGAAGTCAGAGACAAGGAATAAATCAACTAAATGGATCTGCAGCACAGTAGCTTTACTACATTGGTATATACTTAATATGTCTCCTGAAAAGAATGTCTAATTATACTGTCATGGCAAAAAAATGCATTTTCTGTAGTGATAAATTATGCCATCATTTACTTTCTGAGAACATGCTGAGATTTATGAAAGATTACTGCAAAATTATCATGCCAGGATAAAAAAAAAAAAGGCAAACTCAGTTATCATTGGCATCAGGAAAGAAAGAATGGAGAGAAAAGCCCTTTCAATAGTGAGATAGAGACTAGAATTGATAAAATGTTATGCAATATGAAAATATGCTGCTATGGAATGAAATTCTGCCTTACATTGCACCTTTTTTTCTGACTTTGTTACATGCTAGAGACTATTTTGGGGCTTAGAATAGGAGGTTGTCCCAATCCTGTGAACAGTTGGAAGCCACAGAGCCTAATTCTTCAATGACTTGAACTTGACAGTTCTGCTTATCTTGTATAAAACCAAGAAGAAGAGAAGGAGTATGAGGCCCCAGAACAGCACATGAGGAAATATGAACTTATTTCATGTGGTCTTTGCTCAAACAGCCCCCAGCTCAGCTGACCTGGAGTGCACAGGTAGAGGCAGCTGTTGTGGACCTGCTCTTCTTACACGTGGCTTGCAATCTGTTTTGCAGGGATTTTATCCTTATTCCTCACTTGTTTTCCAAAGAAACCTACAGAACTGATGCCATTTTGTGTTTGCCATGTTGTGCCTTTGCCATGAGCTGCATTGTGCATCCCAACCCATGGATGTGGAGCCACCCCTGGCTGCAGGCTCAGCTCGGGGCCAGCAGGAATCTCACCTGCTCCATCAGCTCCTCCACCTCCAGGAACAGGAGCAGTTCTTCCAAGCAGTGTTGTAGTGCCTTGTGCTTTTCTCTGCATCACACACAATCCAAAAATAAGCAAATTCTTTTCCTATCTCCACACATCCTCCTACCAGGTCCTTTCTGAGCTGATGCTTCCCTCACTCAAAGGTATCTGTTATGGACCCTTTTTTTGGATGGGATTTTTCTTCTGGTTGTTCTAATGGGATTGGGAACAAGATTAATGTTTCCTGGTAAAGGCAGTCCTGTATCTGACTGAAGAACACAGAGCTGAAACAATGACTATAAAGGATGAAGGGAGCCCACACTGGTGTGGGTCTGGGTAACCCAGTGAGGTCAATTAGGGGCTTGGGTAAGGCTCAGAGAATGACAAGCAAGTCCTTTATTGACCACTCTGGGAGGAAAACACAACTTAAAATCGAGGAGATAAATAAAATGCTGTGGTGCTTGCTGCACTCTGTGAAAAACATCTATAAAAACATCCAGTCTGATTGTTTGAGAGTGCATGACGAGTTCCTTTTTTTAATGCAGGTTGGTTTTTCATAATTACTGAGTGTTTAGACTGCTGCTGACAGACTGGCTGGGTAGCTGGGAGAAATGGGACATTTGATGAAAATTCTTATTTGGAATAAGAGAAATACACTCAGTGCCACGCAGCACAGCCCGAGCAGTCTCACTGAATTAAAAAGGCTTTCCAGTAAAACCAGATAACAACGAGTATAATGCTAATAGCGGGCATAAATAATCCGTCTAGCAAAAAAAAAAAAAGTCTTTGTTTAAACAAATAAAATACAAACATAACTCCTAAGTGTATGAGATGCTGTTAAATATCCCAAACAGCAATGCAATCTGTCTTCAGGTAACTGTTGCCTTCATTGTCTGCCTCTGAGAGATTTCCAGCAAATCCTCTGTGGTCCCATTGTAATTTTCCACCTATTGGCTGTTTTGATTTGCTCAGCTATTCCCTGTAACAGCATTTCCCAGTCCTGTCAGGTGATTCCAGCAGCCCCAGCAATGTACAGCACACAGTCCATGGCCAACAATGTCCCTGCCTCCGTTTGCTCTGCAGCCTCTGTGATCTCAAACCAGGAATGGGAAATAAAACTGGATTTGTTATTGACTGAGATGTTGGGGCACGAGGAGAGCCCCCGATCCTCGCTGTGCTAACGTGGTGTGAGGTGACAGCTTCAACTTCCGAGCAGCTCAGAGACATTTTGTTAACGACAGCCGGGGTAGTCCAGGCACATTCTATCGGCTGTGATTGTTGTATGCAGCATATTCCATACCTACAGCACCCAGCACTGAATTGCCTTTTAACTTTTTAGCTCTGTTTTAGCTGCTGCAAGACATTTTCTTCCTAACAAGCATGATTGGCAGTTGCTTTCATTAGTCCAAGTTAGCAAACACAAATCAATCTCTTGTTCCCAGCAAATTCTTAATTTTTTAGAAAGTTTCCCCCTCTAGTCATTAGCAAGTACTTTTGGCCATAAGAAAATTAACAGCTTTGGTGTATTTTATAAAGACATTTACATTCATCTTCTTCATGTTTTACACTTGTTCCTTAACATTTCTTCTCACATGGTGAAATTTTTGTAAATATTGCTGCCTTCCTCTCTGGGTCTGCACACTCTCTGGAAAACACTATAAATAGAGAGGATTCCACTGGAAAGTACTATTTGCTGCTTCTAAAATTCAACATTATGCTTATGTTGAAATTTAAAAATACTATTGCAAGTTCTCCAGTGAGGGTTGAAAGTGTTTCCTGAATACTTGGTGACTACTTCAGGGGGTTGTGGTTGTTGTGGTTGACATGGCAGGAAGAACAAATCCACAGTTATTTTTTTGCTTTTCTTTCTCTCTTTGTTAAATACAGAGGTGATAATTGCTTGGTTTTGTTCCCAGCTGGCACTAGAGAAGTTTTCTTCTCATTAGACGTGTAAACCACTGAAAGCCTTGCTCGGCTTCTCCATTTTCATCAGATAAAATCTCAGCTGACTTTAGTCCCTTTAAAATGAAGGCCATGTCTGATTCCAACAAGCACATTAAGTTTGCTTATTTATTTTTTTCAAATTTGAATCCCGTTAATAAAATTTTCTTTGGATGAAAGGAGGCATTTTAAGGGAGGGGAGAAATTATGTGACCTGCCAGGCACTGAAGCTCTCCACTGTAGGAACTGTGTGCCATGAGGTGAGAGCACATCTGTGACTGCAAAATTAGATGAGATCTTTACACTTCTATTTTAAAATTTCTGGAAAATCCTAGCTTTAAAAGATGAAGCAATCCTGCATGTTTCCACATTCACTAATCTTCACTTTCAGTTTATTTAAAAATGAATCTTAATTTTCTTTCTGTTTATAGAATCATATTTACTAAATTGAATATCATTTATGCAGAACAAATATTAGCTGTAGCACAAAATGACCTCCTGAGCTCAAAGAGTGCAAGAAGCAAAGGAAAGCAGTTGTGCTAATAAGGTCTGGCTTCACTTGCAACACTCCTGCAACATGAATCACTGGAGAAAAGACTTGTTTCCATGACTGAGTGGACTGAAAACAGGACATTGCCAGCCACAGAGAGATCATTTTTGCACGTGTGATTGCTCACAAATGGCTTTGATACAATGAGTAATTAAGGGCTTTGCCTCTCATCAGGTTATTCCCAACACCCACCCAACCCTTATTTCCAAAAAGCTCAAAAACATCACCTCACCCTCAGTGAACTCCTGTTCCCTGAGTGCTGCAGAGCTCTGTGGAGTGTGGGTGTCCTACAAATTATTCTCCATCTTTGGCTGGTGGGAATAACACAGGAGAGACCTGGGTTTCTTTAATCCCTTCAGACATCCTGGTCCTGACTCGTGTTGTGTATTTCCATCATGTATCCCTGCAGCCCGTTGGAGTTTTGTCACTGTGAACCCAGGGAAGCAGATCTGATCTGATGGTTCAGAGTAACATTTACCTCAGTTCTTGCTTAGAAAGCCACAGGCTGACATTGGAAAAGCTGATGCAAAATGGTTTAAAGGTGATGGGGATTCAAGATTAACTCAGAGAGTCAAAAAGTCAAGCACAGCATTTGATTTCAGCAACAGTCACGGATTTGAGCGGGAGAAGAGTTTGGGAGCTTTCCTGGCTTAGTGGGGTTGCTCTGAGCTGAGCTGGTGCAATTTGGAGGCAAAATTTTGCCTAAGAATTGATTACTTTGACAGAAAACAATATTTGGATTTTCATACACCACCCACCTCTTCAAGGATGTTTCCTCTGGGGGGTTATAGGAAAGATTGTCAGTGATAAAAAAAAAAAAAGAATAACATTTGAGGATTCAATTTTTTATTAAGAATACCTGCAAATTTGAAGGGCAGAAATAATTACCTCTCCCAGTATAATAGTGACAGATTTTCTCAGTCAAGAGAAAATCTCCAGTTAGATTCTTTAGAAACTGTAGTAGTACAAATACAGGAAATGGATGTTTGCTGTCACCTCTTCAAACCTCCAATGTTTGCTTCATTAAACTCCATGCAAAATGTTGGTTCATGTGTGGGTCCTTTCCTTTCTGCAATATTTTTCAGTCTTCTTTTCTGTTTGTTCTTCCTTCTTATTAGTGATTCTGAGGATATTTTGTACCTTGTGCACATTTTTTCTTATTAAAAATGTAGAAGTAAATATTGCTCTTAGGGGTTTTGGAGTAAATCCAGAATTAACTTAATGCTGTCATAGAGCTTCCTTCATTTTTGTAGTGCTATACATCAGTGCTCTGAGCCAGAGTCCCTGCATAACATAAAATTTAAATTCTACCCAACAAAAATATTTCAGTGAAATGTTTTTCCATTTTTTCTCATTAATCAAAATAACATGTTTCACAGAAAAACAAGCCCTGATCGCTCTCTTTGTGAAAAACTGAAGGTGGATTATCTTGTTAGAGAATGTAAATCTCTGGAACCTGAATGACACATTTCAACCCACAAATCAGATTTTCATTCCAAATAAACTTCTTTTCTGGTTTTGTTTTGTTTAATTATAAAAACGTAAAGCCTGTCAAAATCTCAGAATGACACATACAACAGAAAATCAGATTGCTGCCCACCTCTATTAGTTTCTATAATAGTCTTCAACTACAAGGAGGAAAAATGAAGCATTAGGAACAAAATTGTTTCGATGACAAGATGCATCTGAACTTCTTATTTTCTGACAAATAAGAGGAATATCTTTACATTTCTCGTTGCTGCTTTCCAGCTTTCTGACAGTTATTTCTCTGCCTTCTTCAGCGCCAACAGAAATGAAAATATAAACCTTGATTTGAAAACTGCAAATCCTACTCTGCGGCTGTGGGACCGTGCATGCACATGCTGGGTACATTTTTTTTTTGTCTGGTGCCAATTAAAACACACAAATACCAAGGCTTGTGTTTTTATCTGACCGTGCCTTGATGTTTATTTATAATAAGGTGTGCATTTTTGGGAGCCCTTTTTTCTCCCTCAGAGAAGCAGATTGGTGTGTGTCTCACTTGACAGATAAGGGTGGCATTGACTCGAGTAGGATCATCAAACCCAACACACTCTGACAGAACAGGCTTCATAAATAATGTGCATCAGTTTTTTTACTCTGTCAGTGTAAATGCATCTCCTCCACTACTGGTTTCCACTTGTTTTATCCAGGATGTCTAAGAATAATGAATAAATCATAGTGCTGTATACATGTATGTATGCATATGTATGTGTATATATTGATACATAATTCATGCCATAAATATCTATTTTGGTCTGGCACAGAGGTCACACATAAGAGTGGAGGTGTGTTAAGACTCTGTACCTAAAGGATTAATCTACTTTCAGATGCTGCAGATTATTTCATTTAGCAAGAGAAACAGATGAATGCAGATCATCTCGATGCAGTCTTTTTTCTTTCTTTTTTTTTTTTTCTACCCCACAAAGAACATGCAGCGTTTGTGATCCCCACTGGAAAGTTCTTTTGCTTATCACTCCTGGCTGTTTCCAGTCATTAATTGGCCCCAAATTGCTCATTAAGTTTTTCTGAGCCTGCCAGTTCTCCTAAGCTGTATGTGGTGCTTCCTTCTGCCTTCTCTCTTTGGTTCTCTTGTCACATAAATCTTCATAAACAAGAGTCATTGCCTTTCCTTCCTTGTGTCGTTTAAAGGAGTGGCACGAGTCAGTGTCTTGGTTTTGTTTCGAGTTTCTGGCTCCACACAGGAGCATAAATTGTTGACATATTCGCTTTTATTTATAAAATATATTTGAAGAACATAAACAAAGGAAGAGACGTATTTTGCTTCGAGCTCCATTTACTGGGCACATTTTACACCATCTTACTTCAGTGGTATTTAACCTGTTTGTGACTTAGAACACAAAATTGATAACTTCAGCATACAATTTAGCCTCTCCAGTCACCACATCCTCCCATGGCCTTCAGCCTGTTCCATCTTTATTTTCTCCACAGGATAAAAGACACTCTTTGTTTTCTAAATCGCTGTGCAAGTCCCCGTTGCTCATTTACAAACTATCATTTACACAGCGTTGCAACACTTCGGTATTGAAGCACCTGGAAAAAAAACCACTGCATAGAAAATGTGCACTATTGTCTAGAAATCAGCCCCCAGGATTGTGGGGAACAGAGCCCATTTTTCTCTGTCATTTGCAGGAAAAGAAGGTAATTTAGACCTCACCGATGTATAATTAGTACCCAAGGAGTAATATCTTCATTGGACAAGAAGAAAGGAATAGAGAAGTGTCCTCAGGAGAAAGGTCTCTGACTAGAGCTGTCGGCATCAGCCCTGGGTGCGATTGGATTTTATAGATATGATACAGTAATAGAGGCACTCGTCCCCCAGCACAGGAAATGCCTCTGAGCTGGGACTCCCAATGCACTAATTACACTGTTTAACACCAAGACAGTTGTGGAATGGTGTTCTGATAGAAAAGCCATGTTATCTGTATGCCCTGGGATTCCTACTGAGTCCTGGACTAAGTGCCCTCCATCTGAGAATAAATGACAAATTAGTTTTCTACTTTGTTCTTTCTTCATTACATCTGAAATGTAGGACGTGGTCTGTGGAATATTCTCAGATCCCCTTGTTCCCCTAAAATATCCAAAACATGTCTCAGTTCATGGCACTCAGAAAGTGCCAAGCCTAACATGATTTTAGTGCATTCCAGGACATTTTTGCCTTTCAAACTATCTCTGATCCTTTCCTGGAATTGTACACTCCTGATGAGTACGAGTATGGGAGATGCTTTGTTCAAATTGCTCCAACACATTGTAAGGGAAGAGGAGGAAATGAGAGGAAGGGAGCAATGCCTATGGAGGACTAAATCCTCTCTCTGCTTCCTTTTGCAAAACCAGCCTTGCCCACACCCCTCAGAGCGTGGATGAGCCATTGTACCCTGTGCTGCTGCAGGGTGTGAGCAACCAGCCCACGTCCAAGGGTGTCCAAAGGGAGAGGTGGCAGCGAGTGCTGAGAGGGCAGGGAGCTCATCCCAGGCTGCCCAGAATCCACTGGCTGCATTTTGGAGATGGGTTTGAGTTTGGGCTTTTTGGGGTTTTTCTCTTTTTCCTTGAGTTTTGCTGTTGAGGGAGAAAAAGTAGTTTTAAGTTATGGTCAGAAACTTGACAAGTTTAGAATTGGTTGACAAATCCAATATATTGCTGGCAAAGTTTGTGAAACATCAAAGTGCAAGAGGTTGGAACACCTACAGTAACAAGTGAGAAGCAAATCATGACAGAGTGAGTGACTAGGGTGTTAAATAAAGTCACAACAAAACCTGTCACAGGTTTTCTGACAAGCTTTGGAAGAACACCTGACAAAGTGTTCTCACATTAATAGCAGTTATTGTTTGATTACATTTGTACTTTGAATGCAACAGGGCCATTATTTTGTCTTTCAGTCTTCATAAGAAACAGGGTTTTGGTCACCATACCCCAGTTTGGCAAATTTGCTGAGCAATTTTGGTTTCATGTTAATTTACAATGTCCCTTTTCTACGGGGGGCGATTTTATTTTGACAAAGAGCAGCAACATTCAAGAACTCCTAATATTTAATGTATAGAGAAGGTCATAGATTTATGTCTGTGCTGGGGCAAATATTGCAGTCTCTGTGCCAGAGATGGATGGCACTTGTGCTGTGCCTCACTGCTAAGGGAGACAGTAAATCAGGAGATGTTACTTCTCACCTTGCTGAAGTTGTAAAGTGGATATAGCATTTCTTTATATTGAATGATGCAGTTAGGGACAGGGAAGGTCGGGTCACACAGAGCTGGGCTCCCCAAAAGGCAGAGTTCCCTTCCCAGAGATACTTTTCGAGACACTGAGTACAACATTTTGGTAGCAAAACTTAATAAATACCTGGCTGTCCATCACTGTCTCTTTGCATTGTCATGATGAAGCTTCTTCCTGACATCTGATTTAAAAAGAGATTGAATTGTCACTCGTGTTAATGCAGGGTTTGTGCTGCTCTTACCATGGATCAGCCCAGAGTGAGGGCTGGTTAGGCAGTCCCTGGGAAATCCCATCAAATCATGAGTCTTTTACACGCCAGGGTTCGTCAGGGTTTGCAGGATGATTTTTTTTTTCCTTTCCTGTGCTGCACTCCATTACCTCATGTTGCTGCAAGATTTGACAGGCCAACCCGAGGCAGCAGCTCCTTTTAGGGAGCTCCCCAGCACATTTCAGTGGGTGTGAAGGGGAGGTTTGGGCAGCAGTGGCTTGGCCTCTTCACCTCCCAGCCAAGGACAGAGCACCCTGAGCCATCAGGGGCTTCTAAACCAAACTGCTTTGCTCCTGGGAGCTCAGCAGGGAACTGGCCTTTTGGGACAGCTGACATTTAATGTTACATTAAGGAAGTTTTGTGGGTTTGCTAAGAATATTTCAGATTAGTCAAATCAACTGATGCACATGGACACTTTCCCCAAATTGGGAAAGTGTTCTAAAGCTAAGATTGCACATTAACTTCTGAATTATTTCATAAACTTGGGATTCTTTTTTTCTTTCATTTTTGCTTTCCTTTGCTGGGTATTCACTTTGTGGTTAAAATTTGTGGATTGCTCAAACATCTCACACCTTTTGCAAGAATCTACCTTTGACAATATTCAAAATATTGCAGTGACACAAACAAAAACTGACTTAAAGTCCAGAGGTTACACATTCAAGCCCTGAATTTTATATTGCCATATTTATTTGCTGAAATAAATGGGAGCTAAAGGAAGCCAGTGCCACAGGCAATCTGTGTCACCACCTGCAATGTGCATCTTCATGGGTAGTTTATAAGCAAATTCTTTAAAATTTTTCTAAATAGTCTGAAGGTTTTTCTTCTGCATTTGGATCTGTGCTTGATAGTGTAAGGAAAAAAAAAAAAAAAACAACACAAAACAGGCTCTCTGATAATATAAAATTATTTAAATTTGTTTAGCTGTGGGCATGGAATAAGAAGAGGATGCAAAGAATCCTGACCAGTGGGAACAGGGTTGGCCTCTGGAAAGAGAGAGAGGATTTGTCTTCTGTGTCTGGTGCAAATACAGATCATTCAGCAGTGAAATGTGCAGTAGTTACAACATTAGTTGATTGGATAGTTAATAACTTTGACGCAGAGGAATTAACAAAAGGAAATAGATGGCATTTCTAATAGCGGTTAAGGGGAATAATTGTTCTATCTAACAACTGATTGAAGAGTGTGTCAAGCAATATCAGCATCAAAAGGAAGGTAAATGCCAAACAAGTAAATGGAACAATGATAGCTCTAAAGCTGTAATATTTGATTGGGAAGCAAACGAGCCTGGCATTATGTAAGGGTTTGTCTCCATGGGGAAATTCATCAGGGGGACTTTAAGGATGTCATTGTACCTTTCACAGCCACAGAGGGCTCACAAAGGAAAGGCACTTCGAGCACAGAGTTAAGATTCTCCCCGTGAGGGGCTGTAGAGCTCTAACTCCAGTTACACTGGGGTGGTTCCAGGGGTCAGTCTGCCCGTGAGGACAAATCCCAAAGCACTTCATGGCTGTTCCCACGTGCCTGCCCAGTTCCCTCTGTCCCAGGCCGTGGCATTTTCCCCTGCCCAGCAGACCAAGGGCTGCAGCGGTGTCCATGCCACGACAAGATGCAAAGCCAGCTGAAGAACCCTGTTGTTGTTCAAGCTGTGACACATCAGGGAGCAAAGTGACAGCCCCACGTGGGAAACATCTTTTAAATGCACTCAGGTTCCTAACACGCGGAACAGCCCCGCCACTGCCATATTTTACTCTGGCATATTTTCCAATCGTGTTAATATAATTTTTAACATTCTTTAACCTGCTTGCTAAGAAGAAAAATGAGAGTCTGATGTTCTCTACACCTTAATTAAGTTGATAAATAGTATCTTCGTGACATGTGAATAAAAAGTTAACTCAAAGCTTTGTGTTTGCGAAGAGTCAGTAATTTTCATGACTCAAGTTTTAATAAGCTGGATTTGAAACTCAGTTGACTGGGAAGCAATGAGGTAAAAGGAAAGATCTAGCACTTCTTTCTCAGCACCTCACACACTTGGCTCTGAATCTCTGAAACCTCATTCTGGCGAACACAGAATAACTCATTAAATGGGAAAATTCAGATCTAACAGGTGATAAAACCTAAATTAACAGATCTGAAAACCACTGCTCTCTGGGAAAGTAAAAATTCCTCTTCCATCCGAGGGTCTGAGCTGATTCGATATGCAGCACTGTCTGCCCTGTCCTCTGCTTTTGAGAACAGCACTGACAGAGACTACAGCCACATAAATGTGGACAGTGACACCCCACAGGTGCTGCCATGAGGCCTGGGCCTCCCAGAGAAGCTGTGCTGCACTTGGCAGCGAGTGTCCGAGAGCACAGCTGGGAAGTTTGCATCCCTCCCAGCCCTGCCAGCAGCTCCAGCAGAGCAGCACCCAGCCCTGCATGAGGCTGTGTCTGGGTTCTGCGTCTGCAGACATTGCAGCTGGAAGGAGCCCGAGGACAGCACTGCCTGGAGAACATTTTATGATTTTAACCTGCTTATGTACTATTTGGCTCTTTTAAAAATCACTGTAAATGCATAAAGATTATAGGTGCTCATGTAGGCTATACTTTAGAAGAAGAAAAATCAATTTTTCATTCGTCAGCGGCAGGTTGCAATACAACTGGAATATTACCTGAACCAAGTAAACAGAATTATCCTCTAACATGAATAAGAAAAATGTGCAGAAAGTCTTTATCTCTCTATTTTCAACTTATATTATCTAAGTTTGACTGTGATTTAAGAGAAAGAAGGGAGGGGAAGATGAGCCAAATGCAGAATTGTTATGAAAGAAGCAAACCTGAGCCCTGTGAAAGGCCTGTGAAAGGTTCACAATGGAAATGATTTTCGGTTCAAATTACTTTTGCAGGACTGTAATGTGGCAGTCAGGAAGCTTTGAAAAGTCTGTTCTTTTTTCTTCTATATTTTTTTTCCTTTTATTAGTTTGTGTTTGTATGAACTCCCTGTGGCCCTGAAAAGCACCTCTTGTAATGTTCATCCCTTTGTTCTGGGAAGATCTGAGCACTTCACACACATTAGGAGTTTTCCTTTTATAAATCCTCTGTAAACATTCTATTGTTGTAATTATTGTCCTATTACAGTTATAAACTCCTTGAGGTCACATCAAAAGAAATGGGAGCTGCATTTTTGTCATAGAAATTTCTTTTCCCTCTGTGCTTGGGCTCGAGATCTATTTGTAGGAATCTACCCACAAACCTCCAAAAAATGGTACCCAGACTGAGGGTCATTCCAGGGACAGCAGCAATGTCCAGCAGGGCACTGTGCTCCCTCTGACCCACCCCTAAATGCTTCCCAAAGGTGTTGCATCCCATTTTCCCACCTGGAACGTTGTTTTCAGATGTTGGCTGAATCTCAGTGACAGATGCAAAGAGCAGGACAGCCCCACTTGTGACACATCAGAACATTTTGGTGTTCAGAGGTAAAAACTTGGATGCTTTTAAAATTATATCTATTGTAATTACTGTGTCAGAGTTGATGGGTCTGCACCGCTCAATGTGAGTGCAGTGCTTTGCTCAGGGGATTTTCTATTTGGTGTCCATATCTCACTTTTTTCAGGAATATTCACTCCCTGCAATAACACAAGTGGCCAAAGACCCAGGGCTGCATGTGGAAACAACAAATGAAAATCCATTCCTGCTGGGATCAGATGACTTTCACAGTCATGGTTTCTCTCCCTCTGAATGTATAAATAGAAATGGAGAAAAGTCTTTTATGCCTTCAAAACTTACATTATATAGTCTCTCATAATTTACTCTCCCTTTTAACATTTAATTATAGAATTTGATGTTGTGAGGTTTGTCTTGCTTTTGTGAAGTACACATAGATTGATACATTCCTTAAAAAAAAGAAGTGTACTTTTAATTTTTCAGTACATATTGGAAAAAGGGATATAATCTTACTAATGATGTAATATAATATAATATAATTAATTCTATTAATATAATTAATATAATTGAATTAATCTAATATAATTAATATAATATAATAGCAGTTCTGTTCTTTCCATGTGGAGTCATACACAACATTTTACAAACAGGTAAATGTTTTTAAATCAGGGATGATTGCCGTGCACAGGGACCAGCAGCTCTCCTGGAAAATGCTCCATGCTCCTAAACCTATGGACTTAGAAGTAACTAAACACTATTTATGTATCCAAATTTTCATTTCTTAATGCTTTGCAATTTTCTGCCTTCTATACTTCCAGATTTGTCTTTAAATTAAGGATTTCAGGATGGTATTGTTTTCTTTTCCTAAATTTCTAGGCTACATTTTCACCTCTTTGGGCTTTTATGGTTTCATCTTTCATCGTGGGAATAGGTCTGGATTGATGTGAAGATGATAATTGTTGTGGGAAAAAAATAATTTTATTGAGCCTCAGGTTATTTCTCCCTTGAATATTCTAGATAATTTTCTTTATTCTAAACTCTTTAATATGTTTCTTGAGTCAGCAGAAGTTTATTGTGTGAACTTATTAGTTGCCAGTGATCTTTCCTGGAAAATGGAGAGCATCTGGTTTTTTGTAAGACCGATCTTGTCATGTTTTTTAAAGACACCATCTGCTTTCCAGTGCTCCAAAGGGGACTCTGGTGTCCAGTGGGATTTTTATCATATGTTTGCCTCCTTTTCTGAACATCTGAATGTTTTAGAGAGCAGTTAAAGGCATAATTCTTCCTCTTAAGCAGTATAATTCTTTGTATATTAGAATCACATGAATGTATTTTCAGCGAATTGAGGTTGAAGTCGTAAAATGCTTTTTAGAAATGTTATACTTAATGATACACTTCTGTATTTAATCATAGATATTTAGTGTGTACTCATCAGAAGCAATTTTTGGTTCAGAGTCATTGAAAATATATTAAATTAGACACAACAGACCCATTTTCTGCAATAGGAGCTTTGGATTTGGTCCCCTACAAATTGCTCACCAAAACGCACTCAGAAACGCTTTTTAGTATCACCAATCACATCTACATTTTGAAAAGAACAAACAAAATCTAGCTTTATTCAACTGTGAATTCTATTGACCTGATTGAGCAACTTCTGTTCCTGTGAAAATCCGTTCCTTGCATGCTAATTACAGCAGAACCCTTTCGTCAGGGTGTGGGTGAGGATTCGACTGACGTTTTATTTCCTTTAAGTCTAACTCGCATCCCAGGCCCTTTCAGCCACCAGCAGCAAAGCACATGCTCAGTTTTAAGCAAGAGCTTTAGTATATTGCTGAATTAGAGATTTGGCAACTGGTGGGAATACTAATGGGAGTGAAGTCATATAGGTGCTTAGAGCTAGAAAGATCTGAACCAGAGAAATAAGAGAAAAATGAAATAGAACTCTTTGTGTCATCTGAGGTCCCATTCTGTGTTTCAGGACTGAAACAACAGAACTGTTTTGCTTGCCACTATTGAAAAAAAATATTTATATCCACGTTGTGCAAAGTCCTTTACCCTGATCCCTGTGTTAATGTCTGACTGTGGAAGATCTGAGGCAGTGGCTGAAGTACCTGAGTGTGTTGTTAGCAGGGCAATTTCCTTAACAAGGCTCTTGAATTTACTAGGCCGTTCTCATGCAATTTTTCTCTGTTTTCCTCTGCATTCAACATGTGCCAGATGTCACTCCCAGCCTGGTTTTTGTGTGTGAGTGAGAGATGCTCAACACGAGGGACAGCCCAGCAAATGCAGCAGCGGATGCACGTTTATTGATGAGCAGCAGCTCGCGGTGCTCGATGGCACCAGGCTGCATTCCCCACAGATAATCACAGGAAACGCCACCCCAGCCCCATCTGTTCCTGTCAAAGAGGCTTTACAAAAATAGGGAGGGCACATCCCTGCCTTGATTTATGACATTGACCAATGCCCCATCACAATCTCTTCGCATACAGAATATTCTGTTTGACCTTCTTCATCCATACTCATCCCACGTGTCCTTGTACGTTTCTACATTTTCTATGTGCAGATGCACACCTTAAGTAATGTGTAAAATATTTATGCCTTCATACTATGTTAAAAAAGACAATATTTTGCTGCATACCTTAAAAACACATTGCCCCTGAATAAAAGCTGTTCCAGAGAAACAAAGTCCTGTATAACACTGAATTCTTTCTCGTTGCCTAGAATTGAATTATATCAGAACACTTGATTCAAACACAGCTGTAATACAAAGAATATTAAGCTCCATTTCAGCCACTATGAATAAATGAGATTATTTCTCTTGAGGTGGGGCTTTATCACATAATGTCCATAGACGTTTGTTGGCGTTTATTATTTATTGCAGGTGTTAAGCAGGTGATTAAGAAGTTAAGCAGGACAGATCCCTGTTTAGTGACATTCTGTCAACAAGTGCTGCAGCCCACAGAGATCCTGGCTGAACGTTGCTCCTTTTAACTTTCCAGGTCATGCCACTCCTGCTGTCAGACAAATACAATAGGAATTACTCAATTTAACACCATTTCAGTTCTAATTGAATTCCATTTGCTAAATCCTGAATAAATACATTACAACTGCTGCTTCGGTCAAACAGAGAGAAATAGCCATCTTATAATGACTCCCCTGTGGATTTAATGCCTATTCTATCTGTTAGAATAATGATTCCTACATCACTGGAATATATTTAAAGGATAATAGTTATTTAAACATGCCAAGTCTTTATGCAGCAGATAAGTATTTTTAATTTGCATTTATGGAATGAAAAGGACGGCTAGAATAACTAGTTACCAATTTGTCTGTTTTCTAAAGTATCTTGGTATCAGAGTGAGGACACAGGATTATGAAAGGGTTTTATGCTTGCTTTTAATAGCAGTCTTAGGTGGAGCAAAAGGACTCCATCAAGGATGGGATTCGCATCACCAAATACAGAAAACTGACCTGGAATTGCACCCTCTGCTCAGCACCCCTGATGGTGTGCTGGGGAAATTAAACCTCCCACATGGGATTCATCTTTTTGGACAGCAGATATATGGGAAAGCTTAGATGGACAAGTGATGCCAGGAGGCTTAAATTCAAAGATATTTTATCTATTATAGGGACCTGAAGTCAGGTGAGATGAATCTCCCTCAAGGCCACAATGAGAAGTCCATTTGTTGGAATTGGGACACTCACCCTGGAAAGGAAGATAAATTTAAGGGAGAGGAGGGAGTGAATTTGTTCCACTTGAAAAGAAAAAACAAACAAACAAACAAATTTGGAATCTTTTATTTGTTTCAGACCAACCAGTTAAATATTTCAACTCAAAATACCGCCCATTTTTTTCTTTCTTTTCATAAAAGATATGAATTTTGTTGCTGATGTCAGCATTCACCTGGAAATGGGAGTCTGCATTCCCTAAATCCTGCTCTGAACCAAGCAGAAGGAAGACTTGAATCCACGTGTCCCTGTGTGAGGTGAATGTCAGGGTCCCAGGGACCCAGAGATCTCTGACTTGCAAGTTTTGTGAATGGTCACCTATGTGTCCAACTTTCCTTTTTTTTTAATCAGCCCAAGTTATTTGCCAAGCTTGACTCAAAACGGTGAATAATTTAAGTTCTAATTAACTTTTTTTTTTGAATAAACTATTCACAGCCTCCCACTCACTCTGCCTCCAAAATTCCATCTTTAGCGCAGATCTTGTGAAACAATGTAGATCATGAGAAGGGAGAATCTAATAGAAATCATGCACTTTCCAGAGCTTCTTTTAAATATAATGTGTCAAGCACAAGGGTCTTAAATATACATGGTTGTAAAAACAGATCAGTGCCAGTGCCAGATGATTGTTTTGGGTTGCATTCCAATTAAATCCATTGAATTTTGAGCTGGAGGTTACAGGTTGAAAATTCACTGAGGTCGTGAATGGCTCTGGCTGCAGAGGTGGATTCCATCCCTCTGAACAGACCAATTGCAGGGTTTCTGCTCCCTTCACCCCCCCCACCCAATTAGCCAGCTGATGGGATTTGTGTCTTGGTAGCAACATTTTTATGAGGAAGCTCTTTGCCCTTTCTGGTGAGCCAGAGACTGACTCTCAATAACGAAGAGTTCAAAGACTCATGTAATGTTTTGTCTCAGAAAGTTGCCTTGAATGTTAAATGAGGAGAATGAACACTGAGAGGGAGAGAGTTCCCTTCTCAACAGAATAGAGAGGAGTTACCTCCCCTGCTACTGCCAGGCACGATGCTCTTTCTTCTTTACCACTTCCTCTTTTTCTGTACGATTTTCCAAATATTCGAAAACTCCTTTGATTTTTATTTTACCCTGAAGAATTTTTAATGTTTCACTAATGCGCCAAACGCAGATCACCAGGCGAAGGTAAATCACCCAGAAATTAGCAAAAACGTAGCCATGGCAAAAGTACCATGTACCAGGAAAGAGATTTCATGAGTTAAAAAATGTTTGATCTGTTGCGTGTGATGTTTTCTGTTTTGGAGTTCCTGCCCAGTCCTTTCAAGGCGAAAGTTTAAAGTTGTGCAGGTGGCAGAGGGTTCCTGCTTTCTTTACCTGTGGTCGCTCGCTCACAGCTCTCCCCCACTAGCAAAGGAGAGTTATTTTAAAATATATTCACAAAAGTGCTGCAGGAAGTTATGTTTATCTTACCACAGCTCTTGGTAAATATGCACCCTGAGGTGAGTGGTCACCTGGTGGTATCACCATGGGTGGTGAAAATTTCTCGAGTTCAGTATTTTTAACAAGTAAAGAAGGCAGCAATTTTTATTTTCGAGTTGAATGAATGGGTGAGATATGGAGCTGCTGAATATGCCAGACTGCTTATTTTCTGCTGGTTATACCATCTCTGGGGACTGAATTATTGACAGAACAAGTGAATTTCCACCTCCCTTTAGTTATTTGGTATACTTATGTACTACCTCACAAAATCAGAAACGATTGGTTTCTCTGACTCCGTGTTGTTTTCACACTTGATGGCATTTCCACTGTGGTCAATAAAGAGAATAAAGAAAAAAATATGCAGTGATTTTGCTTCTTTAGGAATTAAACACTGTACCAGGTATTTAGGATCATCTGGCAGTACTACCTGATCTTTTGAATATTATGGCCAAATGGTGACAACGTGTCTGGAGAACTGTCAAGAGACAGAGGGTGGGCAGGTGTTCACAGGATCCCCTTTAAGGCTGTCTGCTTTTGCTTCTTGTATTCCTAGATTTGAAAAATCTGTAAGAATGATTTGATGAGGTGGGTAGATGTGATATAGGATGATTTCCATTAGAATATATGGGTTCCATTTTCTAACAGCTTGCAATACCTTTGTTATTTTTTCCTTGCTTTATCTCTTCTCTTCTCTTCTCTTCTCTTCTCTTCTCTTCTCTTCTCTTCTCTTCTCTTCTCTTCTCTTCTCTTCTCTTCTCTTCTCTTCTCTTCTCTTCTCTTCTCAGGGTGACCTTAAACTAATCTAATCTATGTAGATAAAAAACCCCATCTTCCACCTAATGAAAAGATAAGATAAACCCACATAGATTTGAGGTGTGTGATGCACTGTTATGTGCTTACAAACCAAAATGTATTGGCAGCAGTCCAAATGTGTCCTGGAAGATACACAGAAATAAGATAGACAGGTAGAAACAATTATTGATCAAGACCTTTTGTACTGGGAGCTAAAGTTAATAACATTTTATATCAAAATCAAGTGTGGATCCTGAGGGTGAGAGATGTATTCTGAAAATATTTGGTTGTACTTTGCTATGCACAGGCTTGTAGGGAAGCAACTCAAACTCAGTAGCATGGGGGCAGAGAAAGGGAAGATCACAAAAACTTTGGAAACGTAAGTGCTAATCAATCATTATTTGGTCTTTTTTTGAGCTAATGTGGCTACATGTGGCCAAACACAACTAGATTGGATTTTTTTTTTTATTATTAATTTAAAATCCCTGGGTACACAGAACAACCATTTCAGGAAGGAACAGCCAGATTATTATATTTGCAATACACATTTTAGTCATGCTGTTTAATTAGCGAGAACAAACGTGGTGTGTGGTCACAGTGTAAAATGAAGAACCTCAGTTAAGAATGGGTTGAGAAAACAACATGAAGCTGTAGGCCTTGCAGAACAGAGCTGTGTTTCAGCTTAAACACAGTTACTGCAACCACAGAGTTGCAGGCACAAGTCTGCTTGGACACTTTGTACATTTTATTGTTTATTTTGCGTGTGCAGTTGGAATCAGTAAATGTGGACGTTAGCAGGAAGATCAGGTCAGTGTGGGAAAGGCGGCACAGAGGATGCCACGATTCCTGCACCAGAACAGAGGATTAGTTTGTGGCAAGGCAGGGCTGTGAACTGGACAGACTCCAGAGCATCCCTCGTGCTGCTGAGCGCAGCATGCCCTGGGTGCAGGAGACAGATGCACTCAGTGAAGGTGCTGTGTTGGCAGATTGGGCTGAAGGAAGGGTTTACCATGAATGCTTTGGGTGTCTGTGCCAGATAAAATCACCACCAGATTGAGACAACTGTGAACAAGGAACAAACCTGAGCATCCTGACTGCGTTTTCCCATTGTCTCTGTGAAACCACCACTCCTCCTTTTCTCGGTGTTCGGAATTGTCTGGAAGCCTGAACTTGCATGTTCACAGCAGGAGGTTTGGGAACAATTTCATCTGCTCCTTTGTAGGCATTCTCACTTTCATCTCAAATTAATGAATTCAGTGTCTTTTCTCAAGGTCTGACCAACCACGTTGCTCCTGTAGGCCCAGGTACACGACAATGTTTCTTTAATGTACAATTATGACTGGGCTGGGGTTTTTCCAACCAGAATTATTTTATTCTTTCCATTTCCTATCCTGCAAAAACATATGTAAAATATTTTATTCCTTTTCTTCTTCCAAGATTTGCTAATTATGCCACAAGTAGGAACCTTACTCTTTACTTTCTGTTACATTTGAAAAAAGAGGCTTAAAGACAGCATTACCTGTAGGAAAGATTCCTGGCAGAAGAAATTTCTATTCTTACAACAACACTCAAGGCAAAGTTTGTTTTGATTGAACACTGTTCAAACGTTTTGCTGTTTTGTTTTCTTTTTTTCCCTTTATACAAAAGAATAGCTTTTCTTTGAAGGAGAAATTATAATCTAAAGTCTCTCTCATACTTTGGAGGTTCCCTCAGATGCTATAAAGAATATTTCTTGTTTCAGAACAAAAAGGGAAATGAAGATGTTCTCCATTTTCCGAGTGTCTGATCTGCATAACTGAAAACTCTGAGACAAATGGCCACTGGGAAAAAATCCCAAAGTATTTAAGTAAAAGAGGATTTTGTTTCTTGTGGAAAATTCAGAGAAAGTGGATTAGTAAGTCATATACATTATAAAAATATGCTTTTTGCTTTTTTTCTTCTGTAATCCCCCTCACAACTGGTGATTCCACTGCTCTTTTTTTCCTTAAAGGCATTGTAAAAATAGATTAATATCTGGCACAGCTAATTGTGACAGGGAGCCTCCATTCCGTGCAGGAATGGGGACAATAAGATCCATGTGGAAGGTGGTCTTGTGCCTTTAGACCTTGGGAGAAGTGTCCTCGGGTCCTCACACGGGGTTTTACCAACTTAATGGGCTTTGCTACCTTCCATGCAGGTAAAAAGTGAAATTCTCACACTCTGGGTTCCTTTTCCACTGCAAGGTTTTTACACAACACGAGACAATCTGACTTGTGACCTTGGATATAAAAATTAAACAGCACACATGCTCGCATAACTTGCATGTGTCTCTGCACATCTGAGCTATTACAGACACACCTCCGTGTCTGCATTACAGATGCACCTCAGTTACACTGGATGCCGGGATCACCTAGCCAGGAGTTTCTAGGAAATATTTGTCATAGAGCTGTGGCAATTACTGAAATGACTGTGCATTTCTTCTATTGATTGTTGGCCTACCAAAATAAAATTACATTTGCCTCCAGATAATTCATTTTCTTTGCTTGATTATCGGTTTGCTCTGTGCTGAGACGTATCAATAAAAAATACACAGTTAGTGGGCTGGATGTTACCATTTTTCTTATTCTGAAATCATCTCATTATAGACAAAAAAAACCCCCAAAACAGTAACCACAGTGAGATACAGACATGTAAATGACATTTCATGTTTGTTTCTTGTGAGTCTTATTTCTAGGAGTCAGGCTACTTACAGGCACCACAAAAATCCTGAGAGGTGTGTTTAGAAAAGTCCTCATGCCCACACAGAAAGGCACAGAAGGTAACAGGACCACCAGGGGCAGTAATTGGGTTAAAAGGATGTGTGGAAATTTGGATGAGGCAATCTCCTGCCTGTTGAATCCCTGACTGATTTGTGTCGTTGCTGACTGGTAATGTGGCACTAACAATTTAGAAGGCACCACGAGAGGCATCATTTAGGCCAAGACGTTTGTCTTTGGTGCCTGGATTCCTTCCGTGTGTTATCCATGTTTAATCCTGCAGGCACCTGTTTCTTGAAAGCAGATGCAAATCTCCAGCATTAATGATTGTACAAGGCTGGCTGCTGGAAATTTGGCGCTGTGGTCATAAGGTGGTGGCATAAAGGAGGCACCATTTGACTCCAGTTGTGATTTGTGCAGGGAGCTTTGAGGATTCCTCACACAGAGAAGATGCCTTGGGTTGACAATGCAGACAGTCTCCCACCAGTCATTATAAAAGGAAATTATAAACACAACCAATAATTTAGGTAAATGTGCTGATGTTTTAGTGCTTGTAATGAGGCAGAATTTCCAAAATGTGAGATATTTGAATCCAGAACTGTAATACAGTCGTCAGTTAACAAACCCCCACTGCCATTGCCTCCTGCACAGATCCCGTGATCACACAATGCTATGGATGAACACATCAAACACACTCGAGAGGATTTGGAACAGAGGCTTTGATTCTTCTTCATCTTGTGGCCATTTAGAACCAGCCTAACCCCCTCAGGATCAGGACTGCTCAAACTCCCCTGTGCATATCCTCCCTGGCAGGATGCTGGATGCTTCTCTGATTATTTACAGTCGGTTGTGGCACAAGAATTTCATGACACTGAGAGATGCACAGAGCTCCTCAGATCCAACTGTACACATTTAACAGGTTCAAGGCATTTTCCCTTGAGGTTAACATAATGATTCCTGCTGATTTCAATGAGCACTGGGCAGATTCCTTAGTGCAGCTCTCACCCCATATGTTTCAAAATGAACATTTCTTGCCAGCATTTTCAGGTTTATTGTAGCTTCCTTCTGCCTCAGGCAAGGAAAAACAACAGGACACGATGACAGCACATTATATTGGAAGTAGCATGATAAATTCTAAATAGATATAATTAGCATGTGACCCCAAAGAGACCTTCCTATAATTAATATTGAAATACGGTGCCTGCATTATATAGGAAAACATATTGTGTATTCAGAGGGGAGCCTTTGGAGAATGGAGGTCTGTCTGTAATGGCTTGTCATTTTTTCATTTTAATCAGAATTGAAATTTCTGCTCTTGAAGAAACAGAGAACGATCATTAAGAAACATTTGGACTTTAGAAAGACACCACCTGCTTCGTTTTCCTCTTTTTTTTTATTGTGACAGTGGGGAAAAAAAACCCCTTAAATCTTCGCTGGGGGAATGTGCACTAATGGGGAAACAGACCTCTGAGGAGCGAGCAGACTGACAAGCTGTTCAGGAGCATGAGGCTTTTCAGCAAATAAAATTCACTCCTCCCGTAGTTTTGGGTAGATTATGTCATTTCTAGAAGTCCATACTTATTTGAATCCAGTAAAGTGAATGAGTAACAGATACATAATGAGCATCCATGGAAAAGGGAAAGAACAGCTCAGATATGAGGAGAAGATTAAGAGGGGCAAAGCCACCAGTGAGCTGGGAACGTGTTGCCTTCTGAGTGACATTCAGTTCCTATCACACAGCAGCTCATTACACAGTCTGTTTATACCAGAGGGAAACAAATATAAAAGTTAGTCCTTTGTATTTCACATTAAATGTAGAGTTCAAGGGAACTGAAAGGCTTCATTATGGGATCTGATACCACGCTTTGTATTTTGCTGGGTCCTATTTTAAGTAAAGTGAGTAATTTTTGTGGGTTTTTAAAAGACTTTATATCAAATATTTAATTAACATTTATTCTGCAACTTTGGAAGCTGAAGCCTTGGATCCAGGATATAATTTTTTATCAGAATGAATAAACATAAAACAGATGTTAAGCAGAGGCAATAAATTTCATCTTAATTGTAACTCTAGAGATGGCTTTCATCACCAAAACACATTTTTTTTCCTCTGTAGCTTTAATTCTCAGCTCTGTAATTGCCAGTGCACTGTCCAGTTGTATTTCCCCTCCTATTAGTTCTTCCAGTTATACTTTTGCACAAGATAAATGTGAGTGCACAGTCACACTGTCAAGGGGTGGTCTTTACAAACAGACTATGCCGTGGCTTAGTGGCTGCAAATTCAACATTTTGGAGTTTGTGGCAGCTCTGTCTGATGAGGTTGCTGCCACAGAAGGTCTCTGGCATTTCTGTTCTGCAAATCTCCCACGTGTGATTGTGCAAGAGACTAAAGGATCGCTGGTGACTGCAGGCAGACTCTCTTGCTTTGTGACCTTGCTAGAATTCCTTAGTTAAATGAAGTTTGATTCGAAGCAGAGCTGAAGAGAAGTTCTTGAAGACAACCCCAGATTGCAGTGGGAAGTGCTGTCAGTCAGTTACAGTCTGGCACTTTTCTCTGAGCTCCTGCCTGGGACTGATGTGTCTCTGGGTTTTGAACCATTGCCCAGTGTAAAACTGAGCTTTCAGATGGGAGTGCATTACAGGCAGCGTAAAACGTTCACAGAACTGGCACAATTGGGCCTAATTGTTTGTTTTGCCATGTGTTCTGAATATTTTCTTCAGTTAATAATTATTCTCCATTATTCTCTCCCCTTGCTAAGCAGTTGTTTAATATTGTGGTTGAAAACAATGAAATTCTTCTCTTACTGTGCTTTCCAGCCAATTAGTTCTGGGCATTGGGTTGCCCATGAAAACTCCTGACGTTGTTTCATGGCCAGAAGAAATTAAGAAAAAAAAAAAAATAAAGCAAACGGAGGTTATTGTAGAGGAAATTATAGATTTCTGCACAATATTGCTCAGTATTTCTGCCTCTTGGCAAGTAAAGCCTTGGATGAGCATCAGAGAAAAAAAGCTGAACTGTCTTGTGTGAGTTTTATTTACATTAAAGGCTTTTAGAATGAATCTGGTACGGATTTAAAAGACTGCAGAAGAGGTTACAAACGGAGATTTAGGTGGGGGAAAGGGATGGTGGAAAGGTTCATAGTGCTGGTCATAATGATAATTGAACTTGAATTAATTGAGCATTTGAGCTGCTTGAATCTCCACATTTCCATGCTGTTCATTATATGAAAATCATACGACAAAATGCAATTTTAGTTTTTAATTGCTGCAGAATGTTTGATTAGCTTTGTTTCCAGGCCCATGCTGTTGTTTTTCAGTGCTGACAGCAAACAGTTCATCTTTGGAATAACCTGTGCAACATGGACCCTCAGACCTCAGCTAAGACAAAAAATAATCTTAATTCCAAACAAACAGTTATTTTGCATTGTCACTTACACAATGCATTTTTGAGCTAAAAGTGCAGTGGTCTCTCAGTTTCCCTGATTTTTCAAGCCATTTCAATTGTCCACTCACTTTTCTTGTTCTGTTGTTAAATAATAAGCACCAAATAAGAATCTCTGTCAGTCAATATTGCAAGTGGTTTTATTTGCCCTTTTCAAGCAGTGAATACCACTTTTAAGTTGTTACAAGGTACTAGTTGTATACTAAATAATGTTTCTGATGGTAAAATTGCCAGTTACACGTTGTAATTCCTTCATTGACTGTCAGACCTGTCATGTTGCAGAAAGGTAGGTCAGTTGAATTGATTATTAATGGAGCTATTCAAAAATAAGCATTTGGAGTTCCTACCCGCCCCCCCTCCCCAAAAAACAGGACTGGCTACATCATTTATCTATGGAAATGAGTAATGTCTTTATCCTTTTTAGCCAATTAATAAACTGTGATCCCCAGAACAGTAATTTCAGGATCATGCCATTATTTGCTATTTCCTCATTTCTTCATTTCTTAAGAAAATATTAAAATTGCAGTTGGCCACAGCAGGACAGGCCCATGCATCATTGAAGAAACCCAGTAATTTATGATGCTTTTGGAACTCCATATTAACATTGCAGGCTGTAATGAAGTTTCATATTGAACAAGGTCAGGCCTGATCGTATGATTAAATAATTTGAAAATGTTATTAAAAGTTTGCATTTCTCTTCAGCTTTTCAGAATGGCTGTTTTACTGTGGGGCACTCCATTAATCAAACCCACAGAGGCTTTTCTGGGTCGTGTTCATTCCATCACCTATTTAGACATGCAGTGATCAGGTTAAACAAGAAGCAGAGGGGTTATGAAGTTTTCACAAGTGGTTGTTTCTCTTCTTTTCCTTCTCTGGAAATTAAATGTGTGCCAGTAGTTGCGGCCAGGTCTTTTCCATGCCTGGGCCATCACTCTGGGAAAGCTCCTGGCTGACACCTCAGCCAGGTGTGTGCAGCTTGGAAGCAGTTGTTCTTCTGTTGGGCTTCCCAATTATTCTTCCATTTTCCCCAAGCTCCCAGGGGACAGAGCTGTGGACCTGGAGCACATCAGGAGCTCCATTCCTCAGTGATGCTTGTTATGGCAGCATCCAGTCCTTCGGGATCTGACGGATTTGTCCTGACGCCACCTCGCAGCCCCTGTCGGCACAGGGAGAAGGAGACACAGAGCTGAGATCTCTCTGAGCTTCTGGGAGACAGGGGCTGGTTAAACCCAGCTCTCCTAAATCCTCAAACCTAATCAATGCTTTGGGAAACATGTAGAAACCTTTTGCATATTAATGAAGTGGTGTTGGGTAATGGATGACAGATCCAAATACGGGACTGGGCTTTTTCTCCTGGGATTTAAACATCAGTCTCCACAGCCCCTCAAACACAAACCAGGGTACAACACATTAATACTTTATGTACTTTTAATTGACTAGGACTGTTATTGAGTTTGCTCTTTGCAAACCCCCATTAATATCCACATTTCTTGTTTGGAAATCTGTAAAACTGAATCCTTCTGCAAAATTACACTAAGCCATCCTTCATCCTGCTACTTAGCAAGGACCTTTAGTCCTTGTTTCTCGCCTCTTTTCTGCAGCTCTAGCACTTGTCAGTTTGTATTATGCATGCTTGTAAACAGCAGAAAATGAAAAAAAAAGATATTATCCAGGTAGAAGGTTGTGGAAGTTTTAAAATGTGGGCTTTGAATAATCCCAAATTATAATTGGAGTGTTAAATTTAGTGTGTGTGTGTATAAATGTGTGTGTGTGTGTGTATAAATGTATAGTTGTATACTGCATGTACATATTATATCTTTATTTATATTAATATATGCATATATATATAAACCTTGTAAATATTTCCTTGACCAGTAATACCAAGGCTTCAACAATGGAAGATATGACAGGAGATTTGTCACTGATATCAACAGGGTTGGGTGATGCCAAGAGGAAAAATATTAAAAACAATTGTCATGTATGTTTTGTTCTCTGAATTTGCTTTCTTTTGCTTTGGTGGCCGAGCTGATCATCCTCTTGGAGATCTCAAAGCACCTAATGAGGAAAGAGATCCTCAAGTGAATGCTATTGTTTGAACCAACCCTGCAGATGAGAAGAAGGATGGGGAGGCTGCATGCAAAAAATAGAGCAGCTCTGAATTTTCCCAGAAAACTTGTCAAGAAAAAAAAAAAATCTTCACTGCTGGTATTTTTGCTTTACATATTCAGCATTCACAACAAACTCATGATGCCAGGAAATGGGGAGTGCATGGTGAATGGAAGGAGCTGTGGAGTGTGGAAGGCTGCATGGCCGGGTCCCTGCCCTGCTCCCCTCTCCTTGGAAGGCAGTGAGGGGTAAACGGAGCACTCGGACAGGGATTCCTCTGGCAAAATTGGATTTTCACTGCCTGTAATCCACCCACCAGCACAAAGCGTGGCAGGGAGCAGGAAGGGAGTGCCTGGAGCCAACAGGATGGTTCCAGGTGCTGGCTCCCAGCTGCTCTGCCTCTCATCACAGCCCAAACTCTGTCCCCAAATCCCAAGGAAAACACCCCTGGCGTGACACGCCGGGCACGGCCCACACAGATTTGCTGCACTTTTGGATCTACGAGTTTTGTTCTCCTTTTAACAGTCTGAACTGTAAAATAATAAATGTGCATTTGCAGACTGCTATCTGCGGGCCTTGCCAGAGATATGTCATCTGATTATGCATGTAGGTAGCATTTAACATAATCTGCCCTGACACATGCATGAGATAAGACAAAAATAGTGTTTTATCACCGTGCAGGAGCAGCCTCTTATCAAACTCCAAAGTCTTAATTAGGGATTTCTCTCCAGGTCCCCACTTGCCTGATGACCATATAAATGTCTCAATTAGATAATTAATACAGGCCGTAATGCATGATAGTATACAGCAATTTAAAGCCCTAGGCAGGGAGTTCAACACAAATATTTCCCTTTTATATTGCTGGGAATTCAGCTGGATATGTACACGTAGAAGTTCCTCTTACAATATTGATCCTACTCTTTGAATTCTTTATAATTTCGTGAGGGAGTGCTATTGTCTCCCTTCTTCACAAACTCTGAGAGATGAGAGGATATCGGGTTGTTTATGATACTTGGCATAAATGACATTTTGTATTTTATTTCAAATTGTAATCAATATTTGGTCTGTAGTTTGCAGAATAATGTACAAGAAGTACACATTCTATGGGGGGGGGGGAAACCTACCCAGTGCTTCATTTATATTCCAAATATATTATCCCTACTTTTTCTTAACAGAAAGCTTCTTGCAGGTTTAAACTGGGGTTTTGAAGTTCCTTATCCATTTCTACCACTGCAGGAATTATGGCTAATATTTAAACAAGTTTTTAGTGAATCCGACTAACGCTGAGAAATCTTAGTCTCTAAGTAATACAAAGCCACATTTTCAGAATTTTTCCTTGGTTTTCCTTTACATATAAGTAGTTGCATTTGTTTTTTTCCAAGTAATTGCTGGAGATGAAACAGCCCATGACAGGGTTCACAGTGTGTGTGACTCTCCTAAACAAAGACATTCATATTGAACCTCCTTGCTGGTCCAGCCAGGAACAAGTGGGAAATTATTTGGATTAATTTCCCAGTAAGAGGCAGTTGGATAGGTGGGATCCTCATTTTGAAAGGTCTCCATGTTTGCTCTTGGGATTGTGGGAGTAGTGTCTGACCAAGGCTGTGCATAAACAGGATAAAGGGAGCTGAAAGTTGAACATTTTCACTCTTTGAATCTCACACGTTCGGAAATGGTGATGTCAGAAACCAGAGTTACTCGTACATAGCAAGATCCGAGGCCAAATTTACAGGCAACAGAATACAAAGAAAATTGCTGTCAGGAAGAGAATTTGAAATTCAGGTGAAGAACTGAGGTCACTGCTACTGAATCCGTAGTATTTTCTTGGAGATCCAACAGCAAGATTTCAGCAGTTCCGAAAGTTTGCTTACAGTTGGATTTATTCTGAAGAAAACGTCTGTTAAAGTAAAAGAAGGAAATGCTTGAAGAGGGAAAGGCAGAGACACAAACCAGCCAGACTGATGCCACCACACAGAGCCCACCTTGGGAAAGCGGATTCCACCACTTGGAAAATGTTATAACGGATTGTAAAATTCTTGCATCACAAGGAAGATGTCAAAGATTATATATACTGAATAAATCCCAGAAAACCTGAGGATGATTGCAGAGGGGCCAGGATTTCTGGTGGTGAAGCTACTGCTAAACTCAAAAACTTCCCTGAGGAGTTGTAGACCACTCTAAATTTATTTCTAAATATGTAAATGCATGCCTACAAAATGCAAATGTCAGAAGAACCACGCTGTTTCTGGACTTGCACCTGACCCTGTTCATTTGAATTTTGCATTTCTGCTGCTGTCTCTAGAGGACATTTTGGAGAGCTACTGTTCCTTACCATTGTTTGGAGCTCCGAAATTATTCTAGAATATAAATAACTCACACAAAGTTGCTTTGGGTGCTTTCGCTGCTTCCCCTAAAATTGAAAGTGGTTCCTTCTGTTAAGAGTTTACTTATTTTACAGTTGTTTTACTCATTTCTATCAGATTTTCTGGTATAAAGCTGATTTACCTGTGATAGTCCTTTCTCTCCTGAGAAAGTCACATCTGTCTCTAACATCTGTCTCAACTCCATTCAAAAGGGGGGGGGAAGGGGTCACATGACATTAATTTTATGGTTGTACAAGTATTGTTGCATTTCTATCAATAAATCATTTGGTTTTTCCAGGAAGAACCTGCAACCTCTACCTCAATATTTTTCTGAAGCAGTGCTAATGCACAGCAGCTAAAAATAATCTCATGGAACAAAAATGAAAAATACAGAGAAGTCAATGCTGTGAGTTAACACTGACATATTTTTACCAGAAAAAGACCAAAGAATCAGCAAAGCATCAGCTTGTTTCAGCAAAATTTATAGTAGTAATCAGTTCCTGTACAGCTTTGACACCCTTTCGGCTTTTGATTCTTGATTTAAAGCACTTCCCGGGGAATGTTGTGAATAAACCAGCACCCTGCACACAAATACAGTTCACAAAAGGCACTAATCCTCTCTCCAGAAGTTCCAACTCCTTTTTTAAAGGATTTTGCTCAGCAGAGCAGCTCACACAGGCAGATATTCATTGGGTTTCAGTGCGAGGCAATGTTTTAGGGTCCTCAGATCTGCTAAAAAGCGCCGACCCCAGGCTGAGCAGGGCCTGGCTGCAGACACACCACCCGTGTGGGTGTGGAAACACAGAGCACTGGACTTGCTCCCTCAGGAGCTGAGAAATCCACCAGCAGACCATGTGGGATCCAGGAACCTGAGTGCTCACTGAGCCACCCTTTCTCTCCACCCTTTCTTTGTTTCCTGGGACAGAGGAAAGGAGACAACTCCTTTACAGGCTGTGGTTAAACAAATTCCTCCTCCTTCTATAAAACAGGACAAAAGCTTCCTGACTCCTGAACTCGAGTCTCCTCATTCCTGGGACTGCACAGCTTTGCCCACTGATCCTCTGCTGTAGCCAGGACTGAGAGAATGGATGGAGAATTCCTTGGGGCAAGGGCTGGCAGTGTTGCAAAATGTGGAATGTGTCAAGATTCCCTTAAGTCAGGATGTTCCTTGATGTAAGATCTCTGTGCACTTTCAAGGCTCATCAGCAAGAAAGGAAACCTGAACAGTGGAACCAGAGCAGCTGCATCTCATAGTCAGGATATCCAGGAATTAACAAGGCTTAAGGATGCATTAAAATCAAGATGTTGATGTATATCTGTGTATACATTGCTAATTTAACAACACACTCAAGGTCCATGGATCCTAGGGCTGAAAATGTTCATTACAGCCCTGAAAATCACACCACAGACCCTGCCCAGGTGCAGACCCCTCCCCTGAGCACGTGTAGGTGTCAGCTGGGGTTATGTGACCTGGATGGAAAATACCAACCAACCATAACACAGGGGCTGTACTTGGAAAGTCACTAAACCCAAATTTCTGTGTATAAATAATGGCATGGAAATCCCAGTGGTGGTGCTTGGTTTGTGGAATACACGGAGCATCCAGGCTTGCACAACTCTCAAATAAATAATCAAAGTCTCTCTCTCGAGTGTGTAATTATTGGCTTGTTGCACACCAGGTAATGAATCCAATTTTGTGGGCAACAACGTTGGTGTCAAAATGCCAAAACAGCTCCTCTGCCTGCTGCATTTCCACTTCTCCTGGGACTTAGGAGAGCAGAAGTTGCAAGCTTGCATTCCCCTTTCAAATTTCCACCCTATTTTTACATGGCATTTTTGTGAAGAGTGAGAAGGATTAAATCTACATGTAGATATGTACTGCAGAAAAAAACATTTTCTACCTTTTTTTTTTTTTTCAATTGATAAAAAGATAGAGCATCTGTTTTAAAAGTAAGTTCTGGAATAATTGCAAGTATTAATTAAGTGTTTTTCTTCAGTTTTATTTGGTAAGTACTTCAAGTTCTAACAACCACAAACTTGGAGAAGACAATACTAATAATTAAAAAGGAACAGAAAGGAGCCAGACAAAGCTTTTAAAAAATTACAATTGTTTTCTGTAATCCTCCACTTCAGATACTGTACAGCAGGGCTCAATCTTTGGATTTCTTTAATCTTTTGGATTGGCCTGTTCTTCCCCCTGATTTATCCAGTGGCACAGAAGGATTAAATCAGAGTAATGGACACTTGTTAAGTGTCTGCATCAGTCTAATCAGCTTGGCAGTGCCGCGGCTTGTTCCTCCCTGTGAACTGCGCTACCATGAAGATGCTGCGCTGTTCAGAGCACCACTTAGTGGCAGAAGTCGACTTCAAATCCTCCCTTCTGCAGTCGAATCTGAGGAACTTCGTTCCGAGTCCAAGCAGCCTGGAACAGCGCATCCCTTTTCCCTCCCAGGCTCACCAGGGTCTGTCCTGCAGCACAGCATCCCTGGCCGAGCCCGGCAGTGCCAGCACATCCCTTCCCAGCCTCTCTTCTCCCTCTGCCCCCGTGCCTCACATTTGGCTGTGCCCACAAAGACATTTCGCCTGTGTCAGTGGCCGATTGAAACGTTTGGCCTCGAGTTGTGGGTTAATAAAGAGGTGCTCCCCTACCTGCTATGCTCAGTATCAACACAGTGACCAGAAAACAGGAAAACATCACGGAGAAGGCTGAGGGTGTTGCCTGCTTTGAGGAGCCAGAGCACAGCAAAACAATTTGCACAGGTATTTTTCTCTGCAGGACATTGAAGTCAGGGGGGTTCGTCACATCGTATTGAAAGAACTTGTTCTCTCTGTTGAATTTGAGCAACGTTAGCATGAACTTTCTAACTTTGGGGATATCAAGAGAACTAATCAGTGTTTGGAGATAACAGAACTTGCAATAGCATCAATGCCTGGAAAATTAAAACAGACAGAGAGAGATACCCCCTTCGTCACCAAAACTCCCTGAACCTTCCAGAGGGATCTTGTGCTGTCACACTACAAAGCCTGCCTTGGATGAGACAAAAGGGTGCTTGATCAAGACACATAAAGTAAAATTTGCTGTTTGTTTTCAAAACACAGACTGGACAGGCAGCAGCAGGCTGCAGACTTCAGGTTTCATTTTAATGGCACCATCTCTCGTGCCATCTCTCTGATTTTATTTTTCTGAGTGTTTCTTTAGAGTACTTCTAGAAATTACTCTTTTCAGGCCACAGATTGGCACAGGATGGCTATAAGTGAACAGCAGAACAGTAATGCAGGCAAATTCTGTTCTTACTGTAAAGCTCCTCACAAGCTTTTGCAGTTTCTTCCCAAAGCCCCCTCAGCTGTCCAACTTCTGGCTCTGTTCTCCACATCTGTTATTCCAACACAGTACTGAGAAACAATTTTTTCAGTCAGTTACGTGTCCAAATTGCAAAGGCCATGGCACACGGGGTTGTGTGTACACTTACTGAGATTCCATGCGTGCACTGGGTAATTTCTCACATAAATGCACTTAATTAGTCATCTGTGCAAGAGTTTTCCTATTTGCATACATACTTAGGGCAATTTTGCATGCAAATCAAGCACTTTATATATATATATATGTGTAAAAGTTTGACCCTCATCGTGTTTACTAAACAGAAGCTTATGTTAGATCTGGAAGAAAATAATTGAGTTGTCTGACAGCACACAATACAGTGTGGTAGCTTGCATATGGATTATTACAGTGTCTGCATCCTGCTGAGGTTTTCCCAGAAAGGTTATTAGATTTATCTTTCATAAAGTGCTTAAGGATCTGCTTGCAAATGACTGTTCTGGTGAAATATCTGCATAGGTGAAGTCCAGGTTACCACACTCAGCCCACAACTTGCACCACATGTGTTTTGTATTTGTTGCTAAAATCTCTAAAATGTCGCATCTAAATCTTGTGCTGCTTCTGGGCTACAATCAAACCTCTTCCATGATCCTGCCATTTCCTACTGATGGATTAGCACAATCAGAATCACTGAAAATGAGCTTTATTAAAACCCAACCCTGCCTGTAGCTCACACCGGACGATGGTGCAGGAATATCTCCCATAGATTTCTCTCTCAAAGAGATCAAAAACACTTTTTAGCTGGGGGTTACCCAGTCTTGGATGTAGCAATATTTTTAGCACCTGTTTGTGTGTCCTGGACACGGTTCCAGTCTGACTTGAAAGTCTGTGTGCAGTTGGGAATGGATTAGGGGATGTGAGACCACAGGATCTGCTGGTCAGAGTTAATGGGATCAACGCAGATAATCTCGTTAGATGAATGCATGAACTTGAAAAATTAATCTTTGGAGTTCAGACATTTCTAGACACTCAGTTACTTCATGTACAGAACTCCACCAACATCAAAAACCAGCCTTTATCAGCTGAGCAGGAGTCAGGTGGTAACTACCAATGGTACTTGATAAAACTTTAACCCCTGTGACTCTACACTTTCTCTTCCCTTCTGTTTATGCATGTGTGGAAGACTTCGGGTTTTACTATTCTTGGCCTGCAGTCAGTCCATATTATTCATGCATACAGTGTTCTTAATAGTTCCCTTTCTTTTCTTTCCAGGCTTCATTTCACTTAGGCATGCAATGTTATTAGTAGGACAACATATTATTATCCTCATTTGTAGCTAAATCACTGATTCAGATATTTAAATAAATGTCATATACACCTTTAACTTGACAGGAGTTGCAAGGAGGCAAACACTGCAAATTTCTCACTACTTTTCCTAATTGGAAATATGAGGCATTACTTTGAGTATGGGATATTCTGTCACAAGGTAATCTCTTACAAGAGCACATCTCTCCCTTTCTCTCCCCTCTCTCCAAGTTTTCTTTTCTTATCCTTTCAGTTCCACTATTAAAATCCATAGGTTGTCAAAGCTGTCTCTTGCAAAGTGCTTTGTCTTCCAGGTGGTTTTTGACCAAAAATGCTGACAGCTCCAGAAAATTACTTCTTATTAAGCAGGTAACTGGGGCTTTCTCTGAGGAGTTCTGCCTCAGCATTTACCAGGCACACACACACACACACACACACACACACACACACACACACAATTTAGAGTATCTGCTGCAGTGCTAAAACTGTTGGATGTATTTGTGAGAAAAAAATATTTGTGAGGAATACCAACGAGCTGGGTGCCACAAAAGGCTGAGAGAGCTCAGAACATCACTTCTATTTATGCTTTACCAATCTGTGTAGAGGAAAACCGATTCTTTTTCTGATAAAGAAGAAAAGCATGTACTGTCAGTAATATTAGAAAGACTGATCTGGACCTCACGTTTTTGCTTGGTAAAAGAATGATCATTTATTAACATTGCTGCTTGTAGCAGGGTAACTTATTTTGAGATTTGGACTGGAATAAGTTACATTACTGTGAACATTTCAATGTATATGGGGCCATGTCTATGAAGAGGAAAGAGAGGCAATGGTGATGAGATTTGCTGCTGTAAATAATAACAACAGCACAAGCTGCAAGTCTGAAAAAAAATCTCATTTTCCTTCAGCAGTCACTTAAAAAAGTTATTCATTATTTTGGTATTAATTTGGAGTTTTCTGGTGTGTGATGAGTAAAAATGACAGAACCGTAAGGTGTCACAGGTCAGAGGCTGGATCACAGGTCCTGCCCCCTTCCCCTGGTACCTCACTGAGAGTGTGAGAGTGAGCGTTCCAGTGGCACAGGAAATCACAGGCACAGCACTTTCCAGAAAAGGCATCTCCTCCTGGGCTGCTGAGGAGGGTGCATGGAGAGGGTGGGGAGGAAACCCCTGGGTTTATATCAGTGTTTGATAATGCTCTGCTCCCACTGCTGTTCCGGGGTAAAGCAGGTGATGACCCTTCAGGTAACTCTCTGTTCCTGAGGTGAGGGCACAATCTTGCTTAAATATGTGCTTATATGAGGAGAGTCTTAAAATCAGTAAGTTTGTGAAGGCTTTGGGGAAACTGGGAATCTGTGGCCTTCCTCCTGCTTGTAAAATCACAGACTGGCTACTCATCTCTTTTTTGTACCAAATCTGGTGAGATTTCATTGTTTCCATGAATATCAAGCATTGCCTCACGGAGCAGCCTGGAAGCTGCCTGCCTGCTGTGTCAGGGAGCTCTTGCAGTTTATTCTCCTTGGTGACTCTGAGAACAAACCTAATTCTGTTTTCCTTCTTTCTTTTATTTTTTTCTTAAATACCCCTTCTTTAAAGAGCAGTCCACTGCAAAGATAGAGATCTACTAAGCCTCTTGGTCTTATTTTCCCTTCTTCCCTTTTTCCTTTGTTTTTGCAAGAATATGAAAAATGACCAAAAAATAAAAAAAAAAGAGAACAGAACTGTTAATTGTTTTGCAAAGGTCAGTTTTGTTTTACAATATTTTACAAAGAGTTACATTAGTATAAGGTGTGTTACCTCACCTGAGGTGAAAGAGACATAGAATTGGGAATTTCAAATTGATTTTAATATAACCATTGCTGGCATGCTGCCACTAATGCCTGCACAGTTCAGTGAGGAGACCACAGAGTGCCTCATAATTGGAGGTCAGACTGCACCAAAGTTGGCCTCCCTTGGTCAGTGTAATTAAGTGAGCAGGAAGGGTTTGCACAGGGCCTCTGAAGTTGTGTTTTCCTCACTGCCATTCCCATGACCAGCTTGGGAGAAGAATCACTTGGATCCACAATGTGCGGATGAGTAGGTCGTGTGAAAGAGAGAAGGTTCAAATCCTTGGCATTGCAGCCTGTCTGGCAGGACTGGGAATGTGATTTCCAAAGAGCTGTTTGACCAGGGAGATGGCTGTGTCACTCCCAGCATTCCAGCATGCAGGGAGCACGTGCAGGGATGAAATCAGCTTGGACCAAAGCACATCCCATTTCTGTTCAGTGCAGCCTTTTCTTGTGGATTCTTCCTTCAAGTCACTTTCTCCTCTGTGATTCATCATTTTGTCTTTAGGTTTTGTACTGGAGCCAGATCATAAGAAATCCAGAATGTTGAGCTGTGCCCAACCATTCATGTAGTTCCAGTTTCTGTTACTTAAAAGAATTGCATAAATGTACCAAACTCTGGCTTTTACCATTAGGTATTTTCCTTCTGTAGTTGTGGTCTTCCTACTCAGCAGCATCCTTTATTTCCTGTGTTGGTTTCCAGATCTGGTGGACTTTCATCTTTTCCTGATCGTTAATTTTTCCAGAGCTTTGATTTACCTTTCACTTAACTGCTCAGTTTCATCTTGTCCCCTCTTCCCTACATATCCTTAAAAGATCCCAAATGCAGATTAAATCTGAAGACATTTCTCATTCATCTTATTTTTGAACTGCTGTCACAAACACATAATTTGCCATTATCTAACAAACTAGAATCATCATTATTTCCTGTTGTGTCCTTTTTTTACTACTTCTGACACAAACCCGAATTAGTAACAATGACCCCAAACCACTGGTCATCCAGCTGTCTCCTCCTTGAAAAGCAAGAATCATCAGATCATACAGAAGAAGCCTACAGCAAGGTCTGCACACTGTATTAATTTAATTTCTTCTTGTTTATCACACTTTTTAATAAAACCATTTTTTATCCTTGGCATCTGGGCCACAACTATTTACTCGAGTTCAGCGAAATATTTACTTGTCAGAGAATTAAACGGGTTAAGCCAGCGGGAATATTTCCCAGATACGGAATTCAGATATCAGCCCTAAGCTAGGAAGGCAAAAACCTCTTGAGACTCTGTTTTCTCACCTCCTGTCCATTTAATTTGTTATTCCCATGCTTTCACATACTTGATGGCTGCATGACAATTTTATTGTGTGTTGTACCGTCCCTCAGTGATCACACCTCCCTCTCCCTGGCTCCCTCTCCGTGGTCACACAGCTCACATCCGATACTCATCTCCACCACTAAGGGTTCTATTGTCCCCTTGGTGTGGCTGTGCAACTCCCACTGCTGTCAATAGGAATTACATGTGTGCATCAAGGAGGGGAAGATCCCTGGTGTGTGCTGCGCTCCTCGTTATCCTGGCACAGTCAGCTCTGTAGATGTCTCCTCTATGAGCCTTCTATTCTCCTGAGTGTTGTGCAGTACAGCAAGTTGCCTCCTAGGACCAGCAGTTTTGCTCTTGAGGTGTTTAGCAAGTTGATTTACTGTGCATGTGTACGCTCTTAAACGTCTCCATCCAGCCAACCCCACATCTTGGAGCACTCCTGTGCTAGATGGTGGAGCTTCCTATTTCCTTTCTGTGCCAGAACACCAGTTCCTAACCAGTCTCCCAGCAGACTCCAAGTGAAGCAAACCCTCCCAAATAACATATGTTCAGGCCCAGTTCAGGCCTGCAATCTCAAAGTTTGGGAAAAATTCAGTAGGTACAAAAATGAAAATGGCATATTTTAATTTTCCTTAAAGATCTGAAGGAAGACATTTTATAAGCACTTCATGTGAAGTGCTTCTAAACAAGGAGGTAGTGGAAATAGTAGCTAATCAGTTAGAAAAACTGTAATTTCTTCCAAAATTAATTGGAGTGTCAAGAGTTGAAGGAAAACGGTAGAGTGAAAGCAACCCCACACATAAACCGGAGATTCCACTGTCTGAACTCTGGATCTGGATTCTCCTCTGCTCCTTCTGGAAACGTCTCCGTTTGGGAGGCACCTCCTGTCTCACACCGGCCAGTGTTACAGGAAACACAACTGAGAACTCAGCTCCATTTGCAGCCTCGTTCCCCAAGCACACAGTTTGTTACCACAGCTTAGAAAAACGGGATGGCAAACTAGTTTGGGAAAAAAATCAATTTGCCATCAGATTAGAAATCAACTGTAAACATGTTGAAGAATTCTATTTTTTTTCTACTACTGCTCTGCCTTTTCTTCACAATCTGTTGTGGTGTCAGACTTATTTTGACAATACTTGTAGAACTTGTCATATTAACAAAGTTATCAAGCTGAGTGAGCACTTGCATAGCAACAGCTGTAGTCCAGCAAGAGTCAAAATAACCGGCCACAGGTATTCAAAAAGGAACATCCACACTGTAGTTGCCCAAATCCAAAATATCCTCAGTAGTCTCTGGAGTAGTTGTAGTTTTATTTAAATAGCAACTGCCCTTAAACCTGGAACAATCTGTTCCAAACTTTGAAACTGAGGATAAAGATAAAAGGAAAAAAAAAAAATTCGATTTTTTTTAACATATAAGGATTTATTTTTGCTGTGATAGTGTCACTCGATTTATTTCTGCCTCTGTGGAAGTGCTTCATAAAAAAACGGCTACGTTAAATTCAATACAATGATGGGATTTATTTCATGTTATATAACAAACTCAGAAATACTTGTTTAAAAACAAAATAAACCCCATAATCCACTAAGACTGTAAATTGGTGGGGTTGGAACAATCTTTCCATTATTCTTGTCTACAGAGCTCAATACAATGAGGCCTCAGTTCTTCGCTAACGTCTCTAGGTGTTAACACAATGCTATTAAATCTACTCAATAGCCAAAGATGCAGCCAGTGGATTTATGTGTCTCATTCCTTGGGAAACGTGCAAATCCAACAGAACAGTTTAATGGCCGGATTTTTCAGCTGCAATGTCTGAGTTTGCACGTACATCAGATAATATGCATCTAGTTATGCAAATTGCTGTGGGATTTATATGCACAAAACACACACGCCTGGGAATTCCTATTTGTGGCGTTGAGCTGGAGAGGAAAAGGATGGGTTTGGGTGCCAGGGTCCTGCTGTAGGAAAAGAGCAGGAGCCACACTCTGCTCGAAACCATTGCTTTCAGTTTTCTGTGAGACTGACTGAAGTTTCACTTTCTGCCCCTGCCTTGATTGATCTGCCTTTATTTTTACACCAGAAATTCGCTAGTTTAGTGGAGTTAGCTTCCGCTGCTGCTGATGTGGATGTGGATTAGGCCTGACAAGCCTATTTTCCTCTAAAAAAAGCAGGGCCAGGCTCAGGCTGGTTCACAGATACGGCTGAGGAGGCAATTCTGGCACCACCCATTTCTCTACCCTATCCTGAGTTTTTCATCTCTGGCTATATCAGTTTTCCCCCCCACCAATACGTATTTTTTCCTGTAGATTTGCTACTACTCCCTCACGCCACCTTTCCCGCACAGCCTGGGCTCTGCTCTCCTCATGTGATACACTCATCAACCCCTGGACACAGATCTTTTCCATGGACACACTTATTTTTCCTCATGGGATGCACTTGTTTTTCACCTGGGCATGTTAGTTTTTGTGCACTGAGCACATCTTTCCAGGGCTGTATTAATTTTCCCCTGGATATGGTACTTGTTCCCTTTTAGACACAAGTAGAGGGAACTAGAGGAAATGACCTTAAGATGAGATAGGGGAGATTGAGATTAGATATTAGAAAAGATTTTCACTGTTAGGGTGGTCAGGCATTGGAATAGGTTGCCCAGGGAGGCGGTGGAATTCCGACCTCTGGAGGTGTTTGAGAAGTGTCAGGATCTGGAGCTGGGTGATGGAGTTTGGGGGTCACAGTGGCAGTGCTGTGTTGATGGCTGGACTGGATGATGAGGGAATCACAGAATGTGAGCTGGAAGGGGCACAGAAGACCTTCAAGTCCAACCCTTAAGTGAACAGCAGGGACCAAACCACAATCTTGCCATCACCAGCACCCTGCTCTGACCAGCCTTAAAGACCTCTTCCAACCCTGACACTTCTATGCTCTGCCTCCATCATCTCCATCATCTCCATCATCTTCATCATCTTCATCATCTCTGAACGCCCTGGTTTGCTTTTTTCTTTTTTTTTTTCTTTCTTTTCTTTTTTT
>VZTJ01001560.1:2873980-2904898 GCA_013397795.1 Orthonyx spaldingii | reverse complement strand
GGCTCGGCGGCGGTAAGTGGGGCGCCCCGGGGAAGCGGGCAGGAGCATCCCCGACGCGGCTCCTCCGCTCCAACTTCGGGGTCGGGTGCGTGGTGGGGGTGAGGATGGTGCTGGGCGCCCCCGCAGCTCCTGCGCTGCTTCCGCCGCTCCGCCGTTTCGCCCCTTTTCTTTTTCGCAGTTTTTAAATGTTGTGGGTTTTGGGTTTTTTTTGAGTCGCGATTCAGGTGCCGCCGCGGTGCCGGCACGAGTTGCCCTCCGCGCTGCGCCTCGCCGGAGAAACTTCGGGGGCAGCGGCGCGTCCCGGCGCGGAGCCGCTCCGAGCCCCGCGGAGCCCCCGCGGCCGCGCCGCGCTCCCCGCCGAGCCCGCGCTGCAGCCTCCAACTTTTATTTTTACAAGCCCGTAATCGCACCCGGATCGCGCTGGGGGGTGATGCTCCGGGAAGTTTGAGGTTTTTAGGTTTTTATTCCCACGCCGGCTGAAATTGACGGGTTTGTGTGGAACATCAACAAGCGGCCGAACGCGTGGCTGCGGTGTCACAGAGCGAGCCGGGCGGCTGCGGGCTTTCGGGCTGGGCTGGTTGCAGGAACAAGAGCCGCTTATTTTTTCTGCCTCAACCCCCCGGTGCCAAGTTGAATCTGTGTGAGGATGTCCCGAGCCCTGGGGAGGCTGCTGGGTGCGCAGGAATAGCCCCGATGCGCTCTGCTCTAGCGAGGATCGCTCTGGTAACGGGGCGATTTCAGATTCCAAGCCCGCTATCCTCGGTGAGACCCTTTGAAATGTTTCCTAATGGCAACAACATCTTGCCAGCGACGGTCAGAGCCCAGCAGAGTCGCCGCTTCCTTGCGCTCCCCATGCAGTAGCTGGCATCCGTCTCCCGAGCGTGATTTTAAGCCGGGTGCATTGGCTTGTGTTCTGCTTACTAAGCTCATCCGAAAGGACCCTTCTCTCCCCTTCGCTCCTGTGTCTCTAACGCGGCGCTGTCTGTGTGCAGGGGTGTTTCGGGGGGCCCGGGGGAGCCGCGATGCTCCCCCCGGGGGCAGGTGCCCGCCCGGAGTTGCACTTTGCCGGGGAAGCGGCGCTCGCGGTCCCCCGGCTGCAGCCGGCGCTGCCGGGTCTGGAGGCGGCGGAGGTGCCGCCAGCATCGCTAAGCGATGCTCTGGCTGGCTCTGCCGGCAGCCCCGGCGCGTTAGAAATCCCCTGCCACCAGCACTTGTTAGTGCATAAATCACCTGGCACTCGCTAGGCATAAATCACGGGCTTGTGTGCTGTCAGCGAGTTCCTTTGGAGTTGGGGTCTGGGACATTTCCTGCCGGGGAATCCCGAGGAGCCCGTGCTGCTGTGGCTGGACTGCCCTGTCCCTGTGGCAGGGGCTGGATCCACTGCTCAGTCCAAACTTGCAGCTGTTTAGTTGGGTGCTTCCCTCTGGGTGCTGGCACATTGTGCAGAAGGCTGTGCATTGTTGCATTTTTAATTGGGATCTCCTCCATCCCCTCCCACTGCCGGGGCAAGTGCAGAGCCTGGAGGGTCCCAGAGGCAGCAGCAGGCAGAGCCCGGGGGGCTGCTGCAGGGTGGGGGGGAAGGAAGGGTGTCCCCACCTGGTCGCAGACTCCTGTGTTTCTCTCCTGCCATCCCGGGGTCTGCCCAGTTTCTCAGGAGCAAACCTCAGTGATTTGGATGTTGCAACATCAGGCCTTTGCGTGTCTCCAGTGCGAGCACAGCGCCTTGATGAATTGCTGCTCTTTGTTTCCTCCCCTCTTCTGACAGTGCCCAGTATTCCAGCCTTCCTAAAAACAATGCTCTCTTGTAGTCAGGCAACTATTGCTGGCCCATTTTATTTTTTGCAGCTACAGTATGGATCCACTCCAACAGATAGGCACTCTAACACAAGCAGCTTCTCCTGGCACACTGCTTTACTGTTCAGGTTTGCTCATGCCTAAACACTTCATCACTGGGTGCAAAACGTTTTCCGGAATGACAAAAGTCATGGTGTGCATTTTCCTTGTTTTGTTTCTGCAGGCACACAATGGGGATCTTACAGTTAGACCCACTTGCAAGCCTGGCTTCTCAGAACAAGACTACACAGCATTCATCTCCCAGAACATCATGGAAGGGCAGAAGTTACTCAAAGGTAAGTGCAATAAAAAGCTTAATAGCTTCTGCAATAACTGTATTTTCAGGGGGTGAAAGGAGGCTTAAAGATGCTGGTTTTGATGGTGAAATTGTCTGCAGAATTATGTTTGTAGGAGGATGAAACACTAAGTGGTTTACCTGAGCACAGTTTTGAATGCAGATGAATCATGCCAAGTCCGTGTGCTGTCTGCTTCAGGTGGATTGTTCGTTACACTGTTCGAGGTCATCACTCCACTCTTGAGTCTCCCACTCCCACCCTGTCTGAAGGAACTCTGCATTTGATATTTTAGAAAGTATTTTTATGTATGAAATGCAAAGATCCCTAAATTATCTCTGCTTTGAAATGGATGATAAAGCAGACGTTGTTGTTGGAAATGTGGTAAACAAGCCTACAGACATTCTGTTCACAAATGTGGCATTCATTTTCATTACTGCCCCACTGACAACATGAAAACACAGGCAAAAAGAAACTACCAATTAGCTTTATAGTAATTGCAGGATTATAACCACTTCTGTGATTGTAAACTCTAAGATGTCTTCGTAATCCAAATAACAGTAGATTATCCTGTGTATTGATCTGTCTCCCTTTAAAGTTAAAAATAATTAAACTTTGTATTTGCATGACACAGAAAAATATTTTATTCCAAGAGAATTTTTGAAGAACAGAATCCCCTCCCAGCACCCCAGGAAGTTGGGGAGCACATCAGGACTTGGTGCTCTATTCAAGGCTTTATAACCCCTTTGCAGTGTTTTCCTGACTACATTTTGCTCACATGCATGTCTCTCTGCCAGAAAGCTGGGATTTCTGTCTTCCTCCAGAGCAAACACCTGCTCCTTTACTTTGATTTTCCTCAGAAGAGAAGGAGAGTTGTCAGTGTTCTCTCTGGCTTCAGCAGAATCCAGGACTGGACATTTTTGCTCTGCATGAGCTGGCAATCACTTTTGTTTCTGTGCCCAGTTGTCTTAGTGTTGCTGTTCAGGAATTCTCTTGACTGGCCTGGCATTAATTAGTAGACCTCAGGGAGTTTATTTTTAGTTTGAAGGGTAACCAAAGAGGGAATTGAGATGGACAAGTCCAAGAATATGCAACCCTAAAGAGATTAAATATCAATAGTTTACACACTCTGTAGCAATTTTTCCCAAACGTGAAGGCAGCTTTACAGGTCAGTCTGGAAATTGAGTAGATTTCATGCTCCTTTAGCTTTGCAAATTATTTGGTAAAAACTGGTTTCTGAGTACTATAGGAAGCCGTGTCATAAATGTATTTGCTCAGAAGAGTGGTGTTTTCCAGGTTAGTGCTTGATAAATTGTGCTGTGTTTATGGAAGTGGACAACAGGGATGGAGCAGAAGGGGCTGTTTAGAGGCATTAGATGGCTGTGACTTTCAAAACAGCCCAGTGGCTGTCATTTCATTTCTGGTTTAACTGATAATTTTTAAATATGAAGTTATATTTACACAGGCTGTCAAGTTGATTTGAATGAAAATATATTTCAATTTGATTTTATCCTTTAGGGACCAGTTGTAGTTTTACATGAGTCATGGCAAACCTGCCTCTGATTTAGGGCTGAGCTCACCCTGGGGACATTATGTATCCATGCCGCACTTGTAAGATTCATGTCCTGATAACCTTGTCACAGGTTCCATGATTTATAAGCATTTTCTCAACAAAAGGAAGAAGAAAAAAAAATGCAAGCACTGTGTTTGCTAATAAGTAAACTATAGTCTTTGCACCTTTTAATCTACAGTCAAATACATGCTGTTGTTTATCATAGGAAGCAAATATATCTGATTAATTTATACAATAATGGGTGAGAAAATTCTTCTTCATGCTTGTGTTGTTCTTTATATATACGCTAGCATGTAAAATTGGTAGTTTTCCAGTTTAGGTTTAATTTTACTTCCTAGCACTTGATGTGTCTGAAGCATAAAATGTTTATCTCTTTCTTCCATCTGGGTGAAGTATTGTACAATAGTTCAGACCAAAAATGGGTTCAGATTGCTTACATTATCATGTTTGATAGATTGACATATGTACTATTTCACACCATCTCACCACGCAAAGCTTTGCTGCCAGCTACCACCATCTTATTCATCAGCATTCAGTAATTCATCTGCAGGCCAAATGGGACTGTTTGCCTGAATTAAAAAAGAAAAAAAAAAAAGTAGGCAGGAATTCACCTGTCAGTGCTTTCATGGAATTTGGGGGGTGGAAAATGAGTGTGTGTAGCTCAGATGGCTCTCGGGGGATTTCCCGGAGCAAACATGAGGTTTTTATGGATAATGCTCACTTTGTCCTTAGGAGGGAGAGATGGGCAGTCCTGGGACAGTTTATACCTAAAGGTTTGTCCATGCAGACCTCAACATGGTGGTGGAATTCCACCAGGTTCAGATGTTCCATGCTTCGGGATGAGCTGCGTGGCAACAAACTCAGCATTTCCCTTGTAAGCTTTGCAATATCCAGCTCTCAAATGTATGCACTGTTATGAATGCATCAAAATGAAAATGTTTATAGTATCCTAGGTTTGAATCAAGTTAAACAGATAATGACTGCTTATAATTGGTTTATTCCAATGGAAATAGCTTAGCCTTAATTTGACAACAAGAGCTTTTACAGAGTCATTGTTTTATTATAAGTATGCCGTAAGCTATTAGCTACTACTTTGTGGTTCATCCTATTTGCCTGAGTCAGCTCTCTGACATGCTCAAAACATACAGATTCTAGCAGGAGCTATTTGTTACACAGTAATTAACTTGTTTATGATAAATGGATGGGAGAAATGTCACGGCATTTTGTTTTATGTATAAATGAAAAGCATCTGCATTCTAAAAATTTCATGTTAATTAGACTTAAAATAGTTTTCCCCAGTAGTGCCACAAATACCACACACTGCACATCACTGCCAACACCGTGGCCTGATGATGGGGTGTGAGCTGAGGTGACTTGTGGAGCCAGTGCCTTCCTCAGAAATGCCATCACTGCATCCCTTCGTGAAAGTTGCCGGGGTGTAATCTGTTACACTTGTTTGTCTTTGTTTTTGTTTGCAGGATAAGAAACTTAGTCTTGATCACTGATGTGTGATGATGTTTAAGATAGGTTTGTTAAGTGTTTTCTTCTTTAGCCTAAGGGAAAGATCTCCATGTCTGCAGTACGGCAGAGGACGACTGCAGCACGGGGATCTTCTCCTCGTTGTTAATTATTCATGTTAACTTAGCATGGTGAGAACGTTGGTGCTGAGGGGTGGGGAGCAGGGGCATGTGGGGCTGTGCTGAAGCAGTTCAGCCGTGTCCCAGGGGGTCTGGTTCCTGATGTGAACTCTGTGTTTGGGAGTGATGAAGACCAGTGGCCTCTTGGGGAAGGAGGGAAAAAAGGAGTAGGATGCTGAAAGTGGTATGCAATGTGATACTCTTGCTATTGGCTTTATGCCCTTTTTTATTTTTGTAGTGTTTTTTAAGGTTATAATTAATAAAAAAAGGTGTTTTTCAAAATTAGAAGTTCAGGTTTAATTGGCATGCTGTGAGGCTGTGGCAACAGGGCGTGGGTGGAATGACATCAGGGTGTTGAATGCATTATTTCTCCAGTGCAGTCCCACCACAGCTCCAGCACCACTCAAACACACCTAAACAAAACAACTCACAGCAGACAGCACAAGCAGATGAGAGGTGCAGCCACTTTCTTGTTTTTCTGTGCATCTCTTCATCTGCTGAAGTGATTCATGTTTCTTTGCCCACCCCAAGCAGTGCCTGTGCTGATGGAGCAGGGGAACTTCACTGGTGTAGGCAGCTACGAGTGTGTGGCAGCACAGTTTATTTTCATATGGGAAGATGAATAAACTCTGCCAGCATGTTCTGCTCTAAGCCAGTGTATGAAACCAAAGGTAGCCAAGCTCATGCAAATGCATAGAAATGTAATTGCTTCCATACTAGGATTTTTACTAGCATGATTTTTCGTTACAAACAAATAAAATACGTAAAACCTTTATTGGAATATCTCTTTTTTAAAATAAGTAGTCACTATGGAGACCATCTCTTGTAAGTTTTTTAGAGGTAGGATGTTCTTTGTGGTCAAAAGCTTTTTGTTCTCTCCACTGAGATTTCAAACTTCCATCCTCTTCAGCCCTCACCACATCCAATATTAAAATTTTGGAAGGCTGTGAATGCTGTTTAGAAAGTATAGAATACATGGACCGAAGACCCCAGCATCCACAGTCTCCATGGGATAGTGCAGAACGGTGTAGATGGTGTGGGCTTCCCACTTTTCCTGGGTTTAGGGTCCAGAAAATCCCCAGGTCCCCATCTGCTGCTGGTTTTGGCAGGAGCTTGGTTCCCACAGGCAGGTCAATGTCTGTCCCTGAGGAGTGTGTGGGGATGTCTGAGGCTTCCCCTGCCCACAGTCGTGCCTGTGTCTTCCAGGTGCCCTTTGGTGTGTCCTGTGGGTGCTTTGCGAAAGGGAGGAACCTGAGGAACGTTGGGATTTGTTCTGGGATTTGTTGGGATTTGTTCTGGTGTTTGGTGGGGTTGTTGACTGCAGCAGCTCCGCTGCAGCTGCTGGAATGGCCAGTGCCTTCTCTAAGCTGCTGGGGTTGAAAAAGCAGAGAGGCTTTTCCATTCATGTTTTCATTATTTTCTGCTGTGTGGTTCTGCATGAAAAGCAGTTACTGAAGTTATTGTACACGTAATTAGCTTCACAGTTCCCTAATAAAATCTGAAAGTGGGAGAGCGTCCACCGGGATCCCAGAACTCCTTCCCTACCCTCCCTTCCCTCCTTTCTTGGAGGAGAGAGAGGCAGACAGGCACCAGCTCCCTGTGTTCAGCTCGTACATGCTCCAATGGAGCTGCCTCTCAGAAAACACTTCTCACATTCCGCAGGACAACTTCTTCTAAAAGCAGTTTCTCGTGATGGGCATGTTGCAAATCAAAACCATAATTTCCATCCTGAGTTCCAGGGGAGACCCCAGAAAGAGCTGCTGCAGATCAGGGAACTGCTGATGCCTATGTATTTTTAATGTTGTTCTTCAGATCTAACTTCTGACACAAAAATGATGTTTAAGATGACATTTTTATCTAAATAAAATTGCAGTTAATGAGACTGGAGTAGTCAATAACACTCTGTAGAGTTAATCCCCTTACACTGTTTAATAACTGTATATATTGCTTTCTAGTTCAGAGCTTTGAACCAAATTCCTCAAACCCAAGCAAAATTACTTTTTTCTGCATTCTGGGGAGTTAACTGATTTTTATCTGAATAAATCTGCTTCTACAACAACAGACTTGAAGCTTCTCTATTTTTTCAGGGATTTGTCTGTTAGACAATTGTGCTGCTTCAAATTAGAAACCCTAAATAGGTGTTAAGGAAGAAAATGAAACAATTCTGTTGAATAATTTATTCACTTCTTTATTTATGCTTAGGCTTTTAGGAAATAAGCTATGTCTGGAACAGTATCAATTAGTTATTTATTGTAAAATACCTGTTATTTTGAACCCTAAGCTGATCATTTTAGGCCTTTTACGGTTAGAAAATGTTAATTTTGAAGTCAGTTCTTTGTACAGGAATTGACTGTCACTGGCAAAGCTCATGAGCTCTGATCTCACAGAGAAGATGCTGAAAGCATTCTGGAAATTATGGTTTTTGCATGTGGCAATTGAAACTTATTTATTCTAGCAGTGAAGTATTTTCTTGCTTAATTTTCATTGACCTGATGCCAGTTCTCGTTGCCTAATTTCATTGATATTTATGTGCAGGCCTCCTCCTGCCTTAATTTCTACCCTGGAAATGAGTCTAATGTTTTTTTAGAGGGAGCTTATTTCATTGCAGACTCAAGCTGGGCAAGTACTTGGTTCAACAGCAGCATGGGCCATGTGCACAGCTCATAGAATATTTTAGCAATATAGATAATACTTAAAAGTCTTATTTGAAGGGCAAGAAGAGATTAAAACTACAGAGGATAGGATTTCATTGGAAATCTGCTGCTTAATGTTTCTCATAGAATGAATTTGAGTAACATAGGGAAAGAAGGGAGTTTCTGTTTGATTTGAGGTTACTGGTATATTCAGAATTAGTGCCATCGCTGTATCAAGCGGAATTTTTTATTTTCAGGCAAATGGAAATAGTAAGAACTAAGAGCAGGAAGTGGTGTTTGAAAAGCAAAGACCAGTCCTTGCCTCTGGGAGCTCCAGCTTTGAGTGGTTTGCCGAGGGGGTTGGGATGAACCCGTGCCAGTGATTCCAGGCAGATTCCTCCCGGATCCTGATGTGGAGCACTGCAGGAGGGATCTCTGCAGGCTCGATGGACTCGCTCTACATCCATTTTTGTGTATGTAAACCTTCTGTGCCCTAGCCAAAGGTTCTGAAGAGGTTTTGGCTTTAGATTCAATTCTCCGTCTGGTGCCTACATGACCCCCAGGGTTGCTTTTCCAGGTAAAACCCAGAGGCGTCCTTGGCCAGCCCTGCCATGGCAGGGTTTTCTTACTGCTCAGGATGCCATGATGTATTGGTTTTGATATTCTGTTTTAATATTTATTTAGTAGTATTTCTGAAAGGAGAGACTGAGAGTGCTGGGATTATTTAGCCTGGAGAAGTCTCAGGGGAGACTTTATCATTGTGTATAAATTCCTTGTGAGAGCGTTTTGAGGTGAGGTGCACAGAGGAAGGGCAGAAGAAAATGGGCGCAAACACTGAAATGCAGGACATTGCACCTGAACATGGGATGAAACTTCCAGTGTAAGGGTTGTCAGAGGTTTCTCAGAGATGCCAGGAGGTCTCTGTTCTTGGAGATCCTTGGAACCCAACTGGACATGTCCTGGAGCGTGCTCTGGCTGACCTGGTGCTGAGCAGGGCTCGGGCAGCCTCCCCTGGGCTCTGACCCTGGTGAGCCCTTTGCAGGTAAACAGATGAGAAACCAGAGGGATGAATTGAGCTTTTCTGCAAATACAAATCAAACAGCTTTGAATAAAAACACTGCAGCAGCCTGCAAAACATCATCCTTACTGGGAAATTGTGTTTCTTTAATTTCTTGGAAGCACAACCTCTAAAGAGGGAATAATTGAAACACCAGGGACCAGCATTCAGCTGTTTGCTTCCATTAGTGTCCAGACTTAACCTAGGCATAGTTTGTCTCCTGGCATAAGGAAATGTTACACTTACATTGAAAAAAACACTCAGTTTCCTCTTTACTTTTAGTAGAATCAAAGAGAACATGTTGAGTTTTTGTTTTTCTCAAAATATTTGTCTTTAGAACCGGCCACTTCGCTTGTTTCAGGAGGAACGTTTGTTTCCTAAGCAAGTTTTCTGCGACATGAAAAATACTTGGGTTGAACAAGAACTCTTTTTGCCACAGGCTTGCGATTTTTCTTGTTTATATTCATTATCTCTAATTTATTTATTAATTTTGGCTTGCAGTTGCACAGAGGGAGAGAGAAGTGGCAAATGTTCTGGCATATGGGCTGCGCTGTCGTTGGGAACAGCCCCGTGCCTCGTGACCCCAGGCTCCAGCATCCACATTCCTGTCTCCTGCTCCCTTCCAATACAAAATTCTAATTATTTACTTTTTTTTTTTTTTGCCGTGCCCTCGCTACTTCGCTGCCACTGTTCCTCCCCACAAGCCAGTGGCAGTAATTCAGTGCTGTGCTCGCAGGGGTCACATCAGCAGCAGCCCATTAACACGAGCGTAGTAATGGCAGCCACTGTGTGGAACTCACAGTGGGGATGCTGGAAGCTCCTCCAAGGACCCTGAAGATATGTATGGGCCACCCATGAAGGAGAAAAAAATAAAATAGATGCCCTTTCTGCTTTGAAATGAGCCAGTCTGTTTTCATTGATACCCAGAAGCGCTGCAGTCATTAAAGGCTATTACTACGCCTGTTATAAATCACGATTTCCTAGCAGTTCATAGGTTAGTCACAAAAATTACTTTTAGTCTAAAGTTTTGTTACACTGAGTTTGTCTCGTAGCAATTCCAATCCTTATTAAATGAGATTGTCTTTAAAATAATTATGGATGTAGCAATTACCCGAAGAGAAGTAGTCAAGATGACAAAGACTGTTCCATAGAAAGCTATGCATCAACTCTCTCAGTTCAAGTCTAGAGAGTCATAAACGGCAGGTCCGTGAACAGATGTGTCTGACTTCACCATGTAGAAAGAAAAGCATGTTGGAATTATTAGTACATGAAAGGAAAACACACAAGCTTGGGAAGATGGTGGAAAATAAAGAAGTTGCTACAGGTGATAAAGTGCAAGTCAGGACTAGCTTAAAGTATAAAATTCAATCACCTGTTTGTTCCTGATGCAGTCAGTGGGGATGAATAGATAACTCTGTACAAATGCCACAGTTCTGGCAGTGAGTCTCACTGATTTCACCAAGAGCTGTTTGTGGTGTCTCCTGGACCTGTGTGTTGGTGTTTCCTGGACTCAGAACCAGGACTGGAGGAGCCCAGGAGAATTTCTAGTGCACACTCCTTCCCCTGGGCACCAGCAGCTCCTTTCTGACAGGTTTGTCCCTGATGGGAGCTTGAAGATCCATTGGTGGGGACCAAAGCCAATATATTACATTGCTTCCCTTTCCTTCCTCTGTGTCTAAGCTGGAGCTCTCTTGATGCAATTTAAAGCTGTTGTTATTTGTCATGGACGCAGAGAACAGTTGCAGATTTTTTTTTACCTCCCCCCAGCACACTTGAAAATATTTGTTTCAGGTTCTGTAGGCTGAACTTCTCATTTGTTCCCTTTTGTGTGTCGTGCTTGGCTCCCTCCTCTGAGCCCTTCTCTTTGTTACTAACTTGATCCTCCACGTTGATGTGACACTGCCAGCCAAGTCTCACAGTGCTGAGCAGACAGGGAATATTACTTTGCCTGTTTTGCAGGCAATACTCCACTTGATTTATCTAATGTGATGATTGCTTTTTTGCTTAACAGTATGATACTGTTGACTCATGTTCAGCTTGTGATCCAGTATAACCTCCCACATCGTTTTTTGATGAACTGCTACCTACCCAGTCATTTTCTATATGTGCAGTTGATTAATCCTGCTGAATCGTGTTACCTTGCTCCTCTTCTGTTGAATTACATCTTGTTTTATTTTTTGTCATCAGCCTTATCTGACTGGTTTGGATTGTTCTGAATTCTAATCTCGACATCCAACAGCATTGCAGTTGCATGCTGCTTGTGTATGGTTTGCAGATGTAACAAGCATATGCTGCATTCCTTTATCTGTTCTGTTAATAAAGGATTGAACAAACCCAGTTCAGAACAGGCTGTGGCAGAGCCCATGTGATAGAGCCTTCTGCTCTGACCATGCACCATTAAAACTTGCTCTGGGTAAAGTTATTTCAGTAACTAAAATTGAAATGTTGGCTTGGTGAACTGAGCCTTTAATGTCTTGATGTTGTCTGTCTGGGATCTGCAGGAACACAATTCCAAATGTCATCAGTTACCAGTACTTTTCCTGACTTTTATGAGAATTACAAACATTGGGATCTTTGCATTTTCACCATCTAGAGACATTCCAGGTTAAAAGCCTCGGCTAGGTTCATGGAATTTAAATAAAATGCTGTTGCTGTTGGAGGCAAGGGACTGCTGGAATTCTCTGCCCACTGGGTTGTTTGAATGCCCTGACTCAACTGCTGGACCAGAGGTGTGTCCAGGCTACAGGGCAGCATTTTCAAGTTGTCTTCCCTCAGGATGCTGGAGGTGTGCTCAGTAAAAGACATTTTTATTGACGGAGCTGTTACTAATCCCAGCGTGAGCTGAAAGAATAGGATTAAATTAAAGCTAAAGCAGTAAATGGGAGTGTTGTACCTGCATGTGAAATATGAACTCTGGTACAATCTTTTTCCACTTCTGGCTGGGGATTTCCACCTTTGCTGTGTTCCCATTTCCCATCCTGGGAGCTGACTCGTAAGGTGTGGAAAGCAAGGTGTTCGCCCTGCCCAAACCAGCTGGGTGTTGCACTGCCTGTTTTTATAGATCTGGATTATTCACAGAGCTTTTTAGGAGGCCTAGCCCACACTTCAATATTTTACTGTTTAGTTTTCTCTGTTTAATTTTGCCCATCACGCCTGTGTGTTTTGGTAGCTGAAGAAAGGCAGATGCCTGCTGCTCCCTGTGCTGGAGGAAGAGACTCTCTCTGCTAAAATCTCCTTCTGGAGCATCTCAGTGTAGAGAGGAAAAAGAGCTGGGCTAGAGAATTTCCAGTGTTTTGCTCCCAGTAGAAGTCCTTCCCTGGAGAGTCACAAAAAGTCAGTTTCAGACCCTGTGTGCCCTGCTACTTGTCTTTTACGAGCCTGATGCTGCTGGCTGGTTGCTTTGCTCCTTTCAAAACAGGTTTACACAATTGCACATGAAAAGCAACTGTTTTGCTCATCTCCATAAGCCTTAAATATTGTTATTTTGTGCCTGAATTATTTCGGAAATTAATCTTTCACTTATTTACCTTTTTATGGGTTTCTGAACGTTTTTCAGTTGATTCAGTGCTTCCTTTTGGTCCTCTGTAGAGGATAAAGAACTGTGGGTAAATGGCATTATAAAAAAACAAAGGATATTTCTTGTTGTTTGGATTTTTCCTTTGCCTGTGGAGAGAAGGGACAGGTTAAGGATGAAGAAAAATATATGTATGGTTGATAGGATGAAGGAAAATCTATAGGTCAAGGCAAGATTTGGAGTGATGAAATATTCAAGGATTGCAACTATCAAAAATGTTTGGATTGCACCCAAAGATTTCCCCATCCTCTTTTCAAACTCCAAGCAGAGACCCTCATCAGGAGAAGTTCAGTGATCTCTGGAACGCTAAACTCTAGATGCCTGTTCAAATAACGGAATGGGAGATTGATTATCTCTGTGCAAAGTTTACTGAAAGATTTTTCTTCCTTTTTTTTGTTTGCCCGGAGTCTCAGCTCTAAGAGAAATTCAAAGTTGAAAGGCTGGTTGCCTTATCTGCTAACAAGCAAGCTGCACCAATTGTACGCGATGGTTTTGAGACCTCCTGATAGAAGTGAGGAGGTTTAGGTTGGGGAGTAGAAAAATTTCTTCGCCAAAGAAATTAACACTGGAATGGCTGCCCCGGTCAGTGGTGGAGCCACCATCCCTGGGGGGATTTCAAAGCCGTGAGGATGTGACACGTGGGGACAGGGCTCAGTGAATGGTTGGTGATCCTAGAGGGCGGTTTCACCCTAAGCAGTTCTGTGAAGCCCCCCAGAAGGGTTTGTGGGCAGTGAGCAGTTAGAAATGTCTGGGCTGGTGTTAGCAGAGGTTTAATCCCATCCTGGTCTCTGAATAGCCAGGCCACGGCACTGTGGGAGTTCCTGTGGGTGCTGGATTAACTGTGGGGTCCTGGCAGAGATCGGTGCAGATGAGGCGTTTTACCCGAGTGAATTCTCCTGGTATTGTCAATAAACCAAAGTTTTATTTTCCCTTTCTGCTGAGAATTGAGACATAATGTTGGCTGGATCCTCTTAAAGAGCAGCAGATCCGAGCAGTGGTGGCACAGCCAGTTTTACCTGTGCAGTAATAGAGCAGATTTCATTGCCTGGAAGATGTGATGATGAAGCAAAGTTCTGTTCATGCAGCAGTTGTGTCCTTTGGCAGTGCACCTGCAAGAGGGAAAGTTCAACATCTGTGGAGTGGGGCTGTTGTGGAAAAACAGAAAAAGAAAATTAAAATAAAGGTGGGTGGGAAGAAGTGATGTGGGTGCCTGGAGCCCCGGGGACCCCACAAAACTGCTGGGCCAGGGTTCATGGTGGGTCTGGACATTGCCAGAAGTGGTGCAAATTATGGAGACTTAAAGCAAAAACAATATTTCTGCAACAGTTTATTAACAGACTGAGTGGTTTTTTGACCTTTCATCTGCATCGGGGTCCCTTGTGAGCAGTCTTTTATTGCAGTATATCTGTCTGCACTTCCAGGAGAAATTTGTAGGGAATCTACACACTGAGAAACCTGTTCTTAGGAGAGCTGTCCTGAAAAAGGAAAAACAAAAAAACCCCTAAACAAACCAACAAATCCAACAACAAAAAGTAAAGAGAAAACCTCAAGGTTATATATCAAAATCCGTAACACATGTTCAAAAAAGTTAATATCTGGTGAATGTCAATTAAGTACTTCCTTGGCTAATAAATAGCTTAGGAGGTATAAAATTTAATGCTTCTAAAATTGCAAAAGCCTTTGAAGAATACATTTAAATTGGACTCATTGGAAGAAGGAGATTTAAAACTGACCTGTTCAGAGGTGAGTGGTGAAAAAGATGGGATGGAATGAGGCTGCATTTCTTCAATACAGAGGCATTTTGGCTGAAGTTTTTCTTTCCAGAGGTGGCTTTTGAAACAGTTTATTTTTACCTTCTTGTGTAACACATCAGCTGAACTGCACTAGTAACAGTGCCCTGTTTATTTATAAGCCTGGTTTTAAGTGTTTCTGGAGGCTCAGCTGGCCTGGGAGTGGGTCATGGTGCCACAGAAATGGCTTGGAGGGCAACTGTGTGTGGTTCTGCCCGTGGCCACACCTACGGGTCCTGCTCACTTCCAGCCTTAAAGCATCAATCTGTTCCCCATTGCAGGATCTCAGGCACCACATTCCCACTTTCCTTCTGTTCTCTCCCCATCATGGTCATCTATAGGAAACAAATGAGATGTGTGCACGTTTCTGAGGGTGGTTTTAGGCAGATTTTTTCATGTTTATGATGGCTCTTTCTTTGAGACGTGAGCAGATGAGCAACAGAAACTGCTCTGAGGTCACAAGATGTGTTGTGCTCGTTCTGAGTTTGTTTGGAAATCAGAACAAACCAAACTTTGCCTGGTTGGCTTGCTTTCTCAAGAGCAGTACCGCCTGGTTTTTTCCACTTGTGTGTTTTTTCCTATTCCCAGTGGCAGTCATTTTTTTGGCACTTGCAGTTCGGAGAAAAAAATTAAGTAATACATGGCATTTGTTTTGGCGCTGGTTGTGACTCATAAATAGGGATAACATCTGTGCTGATAGTTTTTCGTGATATATAACCAGATTGAATGAACAAAGTTTTCATTTATTGCTGTTCTTTTGCCATTGTTATATTTAGGGAGCTCCAGTGTAAGGAGTGAAAATATATGCTTATATATATTTCTCATGTATAGATCAGAATTTATGTGCATCCTGTGAATTTCAATTTGGCCACTGTATCTTTTTAAACTAAAAATGGCTTATTGCCATTCCCTGAGCCTAAAACTTCTTCAGGATCCTTCCCAAATCTCGGTCTCTTGAAGGCTCATACCACTGCCAAGTCTACACCATTCTTTTAATTAAAAGAAAAAAAAAAGAAGTGAAACTTCCAGTGGATGTAAATCCTTATAATCCTGAAATGATGTAAATCGGTGCAGCTCCTGAAGTCATTGGAGGTATTCTGACTTACATCTACTGAAAATCTGGCACATAATATTCCTGCTGGTCCTTTCTTCTGCCCAATAGTTGCTCTACACAGAGTTGGCACCGTGGACAAAGCCCTCTCTTACGAGCTGATAGAGGGTGGCACGGCTTCCAGCACTGCTGATTCAGCACAGCAGAGGCCATTTTCCTGATTTCTTTGTGAGTTAGATTAAATTACTCCGCAGGCTGGACTGCAGCCACAGGCCATAGTTTTACAGCCTTATAACATGGTATCCTAGCCCATGGCATCTGAGAGGTCTGGCTGTGTGTAAAGCTCTTCTGCTTTGCTGCAAAGGATTTTTGGATTTGGCGATCGGCCCCTTTGTGAGGCTCACGGCAGCGGGACTGAAAATATTTTGATTGTCTTGTTGAGATATACTAAAGTGGGGCTCTGTTAATGGAGGGAAGGGACATCACGGGGATCAGGTTAGTATGAAAACTCCACTCTGTGTGTTTGTCATGGCAACGTTTCTTTAGATTTGCCTTAGAGAAATGCAGGACAATGATAACGAATGTGGGATTTAATGAATATAACACCACAGGAGCACCAGGGAGGCTGGGGGCTTGTGCCATCAGAGCTGTTCCAGCTCACCAAAATGTTGGGAAATCCATTTCCCTTTGTGTCTCAGTACAGGTACTTTTCTCATCTACTCTGAGCAGGTTTGCAGCTGAACCAAGGGGGTGCAGCGGGGAGATGCCCTTTGTGGTGAGCTGTGCCCTGTTCACATCCTGCAGAGCTGGCATGTCTGTGACTGCTCTGACAGGCACATGGGCAGAGGCAGGAGCATGTTTTCTGCTCTCTGGCAGCTACTGGCTTTGTGTATTTCCAGAGCAGAGCCAGCTCTGCTGTGCTCTGCAGTTGGGCTCCATGACTGCAGCTCGCAGTAAAATTGTTCTGTCTTTGGCCAAGTTGTGCTCTTGCTCTGATTTACCCTTTCCCCTCCAATCCTCATGGTTGCAAAAGGGACTCTGGCAAATGGAGAAAACAACTGTTAATGAGGAGAGAAAAGGTCAAACAGATCAAGTAAAAGCCATCCTGCTTCCAGCATAGAGAACAATCTAAGCTGATCCTGTCCAAGCCAGGTGTTGGAGTGAAGTTGGGACCAGGCTTAAAGAATTTTCACAGTAATTTTAGAAGCTTCACGCTCTCCCTTCTCCCTCACCTGACTTCCAATCACATAGTTTTATAGCTTTAAGGGGCCTGCATTATATCAGGATGGGCACCCCACATGTGGTTATCTTGGGGTTGCATTATTGCCTTTCAGCTTTATATCAGTAGTTCAAAAATAAAAATAAAAGCATCACCAAATAAAACCCTCAGGTTTTAATACAAGGGTGAATATATTTTTGCAAATAAAAAGTATTCTTGATTCAGAACATCAGGCAACAGTTCTCTGGGTGTGATACAGGGGTGAAGTTCATGTTGCTGCTTTCAGTGCAAAAACAAAAGTGGGCAGATTAGCAAATTTGTTTCTGAGTGGTTTGTTCTATTTTCTGAGCCCTAGTTCAGACTCATGGACTCTGGTAGAGCTGCTGCACAGAGGGTTTATCTATTGATTTCTGAATGTATTGTGCTGTTAATCTAAAACCTCTTTCCCCAGTGGAATTTCTATTCAGGAGGCTCTAGCCAAGCTCAAGAAAGTTATTTGATTTGGGAAGTTTGAAAGAATAATAAAAGAAGGATTGATGCGGTTGGATTTTCATGAGCTCAGTCTTCTCGTAAAGTAGACAGGTTTCTTCCTCCTGTGTGTGTCTGTGGTGGTTGGCTCATTATTTAGGAGGAAAGCAGAGTGTGGAGATCACTTAAGTTTTACTGTCTGAGAATTTGCAATTATGAAACTTGTTCAGAAGAAAGTAATGAGAACAGTTTTGGTGATATAACAAAAGATAAAAATTAATGGGTTAGTGCAGCTTTGTCTTTCCATAAACTTGTGCGCTTTATTTCTTAGCAGTTGGGCCTTTTCTGCTAATTTTTAAACTAGTAAAAAATTTGATGCTGGTATTTGGGGAATCCATGTAATTTCCCAATAAGACATATGTGGCAAGGGAATTGCACCATATAAACCAGGGAACTTTGTCCCTCAGATATTTCCACCCTCCTTTAAGTATTGAAGATTAACGAAGCCTTTTAGAAGAGCTGTGACAGGGGAGAAGATGGTGCTTTATGGATCTTCTTGTTATTAAAATATTCATTACTTTTGCTGAGAACTGAATATGGAATGAACAGTCTTGTATTACAATAAAAAATACCCCAAAAAGTACTTTTTGCCTTTGAGTGCACTGGTGTTGCCTATTGTGCAGGAATTAATAAGGCAAACAAATGAGATGCAATTGGTAGTGAAATGAAATAAAATTAAGGGGTTTTTTTGGCTTTTTGGGACTAAGGTCCTGTCCAGCTGAAATCAGTTGCCTTTGACTTCACAGTGCCCATGGCTGGTCCAATAATAGGTTTGCACTGTTTCATTAGGATGTTGTCAAGTTAAGTCAAGGAAGGTGGACTTGTATCTAAAACGAGATTCCTTGTGAGTATTCCCTGTCTCTGGAGCTCTGTAGTTTATTAGGGATGATTATTTCTTCCTTGGGTTTGGAAGCGCACTTGTTGCTCTTATTTATGTAAAAAATGCAGCTCTCTGGAGGTATGTGATTAACCTGAGGCATTATTTTATTGCACACCCAGGTGGGAAGCTGGAAGTTCAGAGTATGCATGAAGAATTATCTGGGTGTGAGGCAAAATGTTGTATTAACTGTGCAGTTAGTCTTTGTCAGCAGCATTCAGAGTTTCTTCAGCCCTTGTGGTGACTAACCTAGCAGAATTTAGTGGTGAATAGTTCAATTTGCTTAAATGGGCTGATTTTCTTGAGTAGGCAGAAATTACATCTTATTTCTTGTCTCAGGTTTAGTTCAAATGAAAGGCCAAATCCAGAATTGACTTGTTTTTCTTCCCAAATGCCTGTTTAAGCACTGGGTGAATAGGACACTTAGGATTTGGTGAGGGAACAGTTCACAGGGACTCAATTTGCTGGAGCTGGGGTAAAGAGTTACATTTAAGACTGCTCTAAAAATGCAACTTTTAACCAGATAGGAAACAAGAGATGCTTCTCTTTTTTTCCTTTTTTTTTTTTTCTTCCCCCCCATGTAGAAATAAGTGCTTTAGTATATCTGAAACATCTAGCAGTATCATTTCACTGCTGAGAATTGGGTAACTGTGTAAAATTATATTGACCTGAGGGGATTGAAATATAGAAGTGGCCGCGCGCTTAACTGTGCAGGAATCAAACTGTTTTACTGATAACATTTTATTGATTCATCTTCTCTTGGTGTTACAAGTAGCCTGAAGCCTGGCAAAATGAGCTGGCAGTGTTTCTGTGTTGTGGACGTTGCAGTATTGCAGCTCTTCATAGGTATTGAAATTTTATATATGGGCTGAGAGCTCACGTAATTATTGTGATTTGTAACGACTGAGACTGCAGATGGGGCTTCCCAGAGGCTTCATTTCAAGCTAGATAACTGGTAATTTCTCTTTTCTGTTTAAGAATCTGTTGTCCCTCCTTTTCTCTGCAGCTGCTGAGGTTTTTCTCTGTGAAAAGCTGAACCGTATCTGTGACTTAATGAAGATGCGTAACATGATTGAAATTGCCTTAACAAGGCAGTGCTCTATACAGAGCAGCAATGAAAATGTGTCTTGCAGTTTGCAAGGGATACTTTGTCCTTTTCATAAAGGAACTGTGGCTTCCCACCATATTATAAAAATAATAACAATAAAAAAATATCCTCCTTCTGACAAAGCTTTAAGAAAATGAACGGCTTAAAAGACCACAATGATAGATTGTGAGTTCAACCTGCATGTGTTGACTAATTAAATTCTTTTGAAGGAGCTAATTTCATGTATTTTATTTAATGAAAGCTTATTTAAGATTTTAATGATGTGGGTCTTTTCTCTTCAGTAGAATGCCGTATTGACTCATGACATATTTTTACACAGGCTTCATTCTGCCGTGAACAACAGTGGTTGGAAATGTGAGCGCTTGATAAAGTATCATTAAATTAGCGTATTGTAGTTGCAGATTTTTATTACGCTACTTCGCCGAGATATGAATTGATCGCGTTGTACTTGCTGGTTTTAAAGGTGCAGCATTGTTATTGATTATGCTACTTTATCTCAAGTGTTTCATCAGCCTGCTGGCAGGCTGGTTCCCTCTACAATTTCAGAAAGTACTGGCTTTGTGCATTTTTAAAAAAAATTCTGTGCCTTTTGTCTGTGTGAACGTCTTTTTCTGTTGTAAATGCGCTGAAAGAGATCCCGTTTGGGGTTGTACTGAGCCCATGTGCTCAGCATCTCTGCTGTGTCCTGGGGCTTTGGGTGCTGCTGTAGGGAGGTGAAACAGCGTGGAAGCACTGCTGGATGGGTTGTTGTCCTCAGCTGATTTCCAGGGAATTAGTGAGATTTATCAATGCAGAGAGAAAAATCAATTCTGCTCAAACTTTATAGCATGTGCATTTGGAACAGGGGTTTCATCAGTTAGTGTAATTGTTTGTAATGTGATGTATGTCACAAAGTCAGAAAAACAAGAGCCTATGTCTTGGTTAGTCAAAATTTTCAGATATTTTTCCACGTTAAGTTGAGTAGTGGATTTCTTCTGCAGATCTTGGAACTCCCAGACCTATTTCAATACTAAGTGTATTGGAAACGGATTGCTGTCAAGGCTTGTCCATCTAATTAAATTCCCTTATTAGCACCAGAGCTGCAGTCTTCCAGAGAAGACATTAGTTGAATAATCTTTCCAACTTATCTAGGTTAAAACGAGATGGCCTTTCGTAAAATGCTGAGCTGAAAGTTCAGCAACAAAATAACGTAAGTTCTAGTTCCCCTTTTTGTGTGATCTGCGGTAATTCGATATATTCTTTAAATATAAATTGGTATTTCAGCTGTTCTGTGAAATATTTTCAGACTTCAATTATCACAAGCGCTCGATGCCGCGAGGACTCTGTCACCTCACGCTTCAGGCTGAGGGCAGTCCAGCAGTGATGGCTTTTATGCATTAATAAAGTTTGTCATGATTCATTTTGGCATTTGCTTCGCCAAATACAAGAATCTTCTTGTCATAAAGTCCTGCTGATCCACAGAGGTTGTTTGTGTCTATATTGGTGATTGTTGTGTTCTTATGGAGAAAGGAATATCAAGATTTTGACAGAGAACCAAAACACACGTGGTTTAGTAAGAGCCCTGATGGATTTTCTGACAGGTGGGGACCTTGCCCTTGGAGGGAGCTACCAAGTGAAATGAAATATGCTTTGACCTTTGAGCTTTGCAGATGGGCAGTGAGTGACTCTCAGCAGATGTGTTTTAGATGATGACTCCCAGCAGATGATGCTCTGGAATGTGTGAGCATCCACAGGGGTCCCACTGCCCCTCTGCTCCCACGTGGGAGGGCATGGGTGGTGCAGGTGGGAATGCCTTGTTTCCTTCCAAAAATGGAAGAGAAAAGTGTCTTTGTGTCAGACGAAAGACCCACACTAGCTGAGGGTTTGGGAATGGAGAGCTTCATAATAACACTGAGCAAGAGATGTTTAAAAATTGCCGGAAGTTTCAGGAAACAAGATATTTGTGCTAATTAGACTATTTGCCTGTCATCTTTATTCACTATTTAAATAACAAAAAGCCCTCAAGTGAAATCAAAGCGTGGTAGAACATATTTCTTGAGTCTCCTTGATCAAAGCTTATAGAAGGAGGGGAATACTGCTCATAACTATTTCCTCGAATTCAGATGTGAGATACATCCTCTATTGTAGTCCTCTCTGTTGAGGACTTGTGTATAACCTGTGGCAAAGTGATGAATGTCTGTCAGGTATCAGACATCCTGCTCCTTCCAGGTGTACATGTGATGAATCACTATTATTCTGTGAGACTGTGATAGAAATAAATGTCTTCAAATAAAAACAACCTGCAAAGGAAATGTATATTGTTTTGTTCTTACTTATTGACTAATACTGGTTCAGTGGTGCACTTGTCTTCCTCTGTATCTACCTCTTGATCTTTTCTTAGATGGCAAATAGTCTCTGAGATGGAGATGACCATTTTCCTGACCTGAGTTTATAAAGGAAATGGCATAGTGGGATCCTGGCTATGTGTGAGGTCTTCCAGCTTTTATCTTGAAGTCAATAATTAATAAAACGAACAGGAGATGCCTTTGGGTAGCTGTTCAGTCTCCTGCTCAGATAATGTTTTAGAGCAGGGTGATATGAAAATCTCTCCAGAAATTTTGGGTGTGTTGTTTTTTGGTTTTGGTTTGGAGTTTCTGTGTTTTTGTTGTCTTTAAGGACGTGTTTTTTTCAGAAAGGGCAGAAGGCACCCTCTAGACCTGAATAATTGAAAAAAAAGATTCTTCAAGCTTGAACTTCTGTGAATGGGAGAAAGTAATAAAAGAGAAATGGAAGCTTAGACCTCTCTGCAGCCAGGTGGGAGGCAATGGTCACACACATGGCCTGTAGAGCAGGACAGACCTCCTGAGCTGGCTGGGACATCACCCACCTCAGCACGGCTGCTCCTGGAGCACTGGAAGTTTTGTGTCTCATTGTGCAGTCCTGAAGGAGGACCAGACAACACCGAGGAGAACGGCAAGAAGCGTGCCAGTATCATGACACAAGGCAGGGGGAAATAATACCTGCAGTGGCGGGGCTCATGTGCTGTCAGCCACTGATGTACATCTTACTCCATTCTCAACCTCATAATTGGCACCGCAACGCTTTAGCAGAAACCAGCTGATTTCTTTGTTTCTTTTCATTCTGCGCCTTCTCGATAAGGAAATGAAAGGATTCCTCCCTAGATGTGTTACTCAGACGTTGAGGCTCATTACAGAACCCAGCACAGCCTACTGAAGAGAACAAAGCATCAGCGTGATGCCCTATCTGATCACCCACCCAGACACGCTTTTGTCAGGCTCGGGAATGCCATCAGCCTGAAGGATTTCCTGCTGTGGGAGTTCCTCACCTGTGCTTGTGTAGCTGACTCCTGTTGAATTTGCAAGCCACAAATTGTGTGTCATTTCTGCACAGGTGCCTTTAAAGGATTTTTTAAAAATTCAGGTCCTTTAGTCCACTACTCCTACATCACATTTTAAATAAATAGGGTCAAATCGGTTGAAAGAAGAGTAATCAGAATGTGTTTATTAATCTGTAAAAAATAAACATTCAAATTAGGATACTCTAAGTGATATTGGACTGGCCACAACTTGATTTTTAGAGCTGTCTTTTGAAACTTGTCACCATTAAAAACTTCCGCTAAATGTCTTTCAAATTTATGGATATTCTCTTCTTGCCCTTCTTTGCTCAGCTAGATGAATGCTTAGAGAAGGGTGTGCACTCCTGCTCAGAGCCATGCCTAAAAGTGGAGATGAAAAGGAGCAGGGGGAACTAGGAGAGTTCAGTTAAGTGTCTGCTGGGTTTCAGGAATAGTTTAATTTATGGTGATAACTTCTCTTCAGCAGTTGACTTACTGTGACCTTAAAGAAAGCTCTTGCAGACGGAGCTTTCGCTATTTCTGGGAGAAGCTATGTATTTGTGCATGTGTGGTTTACTACCACAGATGGGTCCCCCCGAATTTGGAGGCCAAAGGCAGTAGCAGAAGGTTACGAGATGGCACTGCTGCATAGTAAGTTTCTAAAAACAAACATATCAGTTTTTACCAGCACCCTGCAAGGTCTGGTTCAAAGGATATTTAAAAACTGTAAAAAAGGAAAAAAAAAAACCCACAAAAAACCACAAATACACAAGAAAAGGAAAAAAGGATGTGTTTGCCTGCTTGCATGCAAGTATCCCTGAAAAGTTGATGGGTTCATTTTTACTTATTTATGGGCAAATTACAGAGGTGCATCTGTTCCTTCTCTGTATACAGCCAGGCATCTCAGGTTTCTAAGATACTTTTTGACATTCTTTGAAGATTTAATGCCAGGTGGAAGATCAGTTAGAATTACAGATATCCTGAACTTTGAAAATAATGCTTCTGCTGAAAACTTTTTTACTTTTTGCTCCCAACTTTAATGAGGCACAGTCTAAACATCATAGTAACTGAGGCAGCAGAAAGAGGAAAAAAAAGCCAACCCGACAATTCACAAGAAAATCTTTTCACATGTTTACAGCAGAGCCAAAATATTTGTGCTGTGTTTATTTAATTCAAATGCTTAGAACTATGTCATGTTATAAAAATAGTATTACTGGAATAAAACAGTAGCCTGCAAGTCAGATACCTGAACAGAGAACACTCAGCTGGAATCTGTTTTTTTTTACTATTTTTGCAAGTTGCTTATACTGCTGTCAGTAGAGAGGGCAAATAATTGTAGATAAAGCTCTCCTTGCCTGCTATTAATTGCAAGAATTAAGTATGTGCCTTTAGACAGCCAACAACGTGATTTGCATGTGCAATCAGGTATCCTGTAGGCCCTCTACACCTTAATTGTGTCTGCTGTGGGGGAGTTCTGGTTTAGAGATCACTCCTCTAAAAGTGGAGAACACCTAGGCTGTGCCTCACTGGGATTTTGCTTTGCTTTGCTTTGCCTTTTTCCCTTAAATTCATTCACTCATTCGAGTAAATATATATATACAGCCTTTGAAAGCATGGCCTGAGGAATCTGACACTGGCCATCAGTTAGTGGATTTTGCTTAGTAATTGCTTCATCTATTCAATACTATTGAAAATACCCTTGAGCAGAATATAGCTGCAGGGGAACAACACTCTAAAGCAGCAACCTAATTAATGAATCTTATTGCCACTTAGACGAGCATTATACAGTTGGCCTTGGTTGTCAGGATGGATCTGTTCCTGCGACGTTATGTGTTTGTCCAGGAAACTGGTGCAATTATTAGAGAAAAGAATGAAGTGGGGTTGGGAGGCCGGAGTGTTTGGGTCTGTGGAGGCAGCAGGGTCACTTTGAGTGTGCAGTGGCACTCCTGGTGAAACAGGTGTCACCAGCATCTCGTGTCTGCCTGGAACAACAAATGAATGCTCCTGGCTTTTACCTCGGTGGCCGTGACCGAGATTATTCGTTGCATTCAGATGAAGTGAAAACAAAGTAATCACAGCCAGAGTCTGAAAGCAGGCAAATTGTGTTCATACAGCAGAAGGGAGAGCAAAACAGAAGTAGGAAAGGATTTTCTTTTTCATTTAATATTTTAAAAAGACAAGCTGTTGTCTGTGTCCAGAGAGCACCTGGGTTTTTGCAGATGGTGGGGTGGAGTGTTTGTCTCCAGTAGAGTAATTTGAGCAATGATACCTGCTGGTGATGTGTGTTTTCTGAAGATCTTTTGAAGGAAGTTATTGTCTTAACTAATTCTTAATTCCTGCCTTTAAAAATATTGAATGCTACGTTTGGAATCTGTAGTGCTGAAGTCATTCTACCAACAAAAACTGTAGCTCTGGATACAAGTCAGAGCTCGTGTTTCTGATTGAAGTCATAGACCAGTTTACTGAGTGATTAACAAATAAAAATTTTGAGGTTGGACCAGCTCATTTTTTGATGTCCTTCGAACCTTGGCTATTCTATGACGCTATGAAAAAGGCACAAACACTTCTAAGAACTTTCTGTTCTATCAAGGACTGTAATAACCTGCTCTTCTTTCAGAAGATCTTTTCTGAATGATGCAGAGCCTTTTGCAGAGCCCAGTCCCCCCTATCACATGGCCCCTGTGCATGTGAGACCCCATGTTAAGGACCCCCATATTGCTTTTAAATCCTTTAACTTTCTGTGGTGTTTTAAAATGTAATTTTCTGCTTCTCTATGGAGACTCACTGAAATCTGTGATTTCTACTTGGGCTTAGGAGAGCTCTTCAGGTAAAATTGTTTTCATTAGTATATTCCTCTGATGGGCTTATGAACTTTTAATGTGAGATCATCACTGAACCTTTTTTGTGTTCTCTGAAGTGACCTTGGCCCGTGGTGAGTTTTGATCCTGGAGCGTCTTTCCTGGTTTGCATGTTGGCGATTGATGTGGCAGCTTCTCTGCTTCAGCCTGTTCCTGCTGCCCCAGCTCCTGCCTGAACTGCTTGGCCTGGCACAGATCTGCCCCACTTCTGCCTTCCCTTTATGGCTGCTTCAGGCATTCCTTGTCTACATTGTGGTGTCATCTCCTTTCTCTTTTTTTTTTTTTTTTTTTCCTTTTTTTCCATGTAGGGCAACACATGAACACACCTCACTGTGAAATTTTTTGAAAAATTTTTAATGCCTGCAAGTGGCACTTGAGTGGCTGATTCCAGTAACTCCGGCAGTCAGTTGATGAAGCATTCTTTGCCTTATGATTTGAGTAATAGAAGTAGTTGCATCTGTGGTTACATACCAGAAAAATAGCTTATCCAGCTCTTTTCAGCCCCTTTGATTCATTGGACGTGGCCACAACACTGTTTAGTGCTGGTCAGTCGTTTTCAAGTCAGTGAGCATCTGGGTTGGTCATTAGCCAGCAGAGAAATCAATTAGGGCTGGTGGGTGTGTGTTTGGAGGAGAGCATAGAAATACATGAATTCTGTCGATCTATTGTCCTGGATAATCAACATCCCCACGAGCAGATCTTAAAGCTGTGAGGACTCCATGGAAGTTCCTTTCTGCTCTTGCACCTCTGTTCAACCAAGAGCGAATCCTCCAGACAACAAAGATGGCAACTCTCCGAGGTTCCGAATTCCAAGCTATGATAAAGCAACGAGCTAATTAATAAAGCATAAATTGTTAGCATTTTTCTGTGGAGCACTGCCGAGGATCCATTATTTTATTTCGTGTATTTGTCTTAAAGTGATTATGTTACTAATTATAAGGCTCACTAGTCTGTTTAACAGGAGTCCAAATAATTATAATTTGTTTGCATTCCCACCCTGTGTATTTTCATGCAATAAGAAAAACATTTTGTTGAATGATTAATCTTGTGCATGCCTCTCTGTATGTTTAGGAAAATTAAATGTCTCATTTTTGTTCTAAATGAAAGATTTCCAGTTTCACTGCTCTTGTTCTCAAGATGCATTGGTAAATTCTGAAGAAACTTGAGGATAAAGCCACAGGGGGGATGATGGGCTCTTAGGGATGGAACTCAGTATGTTCCAAATAAAGTCCATAACAAAATTCCTTCTGGTGTCAAATTCTTTTGCATAATTTATTTTGTGTTAAAAAAAATGGGCTGAAATTCTTATGTCTTGAAGCAAGAGGAATCCTTCAGCCTTGGAAGCAATTTGGCAGCCAAATTCCATTGCTCTTACTGGAGTAATTTGAAGGACAAAATTCATAACAGGCTTTTCAATAAATGCTCAGTTTAGGGCACCTTGGAATCAGCAGCAACATCAGAAAACCCTGTGTGAGCTTGGAACATCCAAAGAATGTGGATTTAATGTTAGAAAAAAATTTGTCAAGATTTTATAAAAAACTCAGCAAATTGAGGCAAAAGTACTGAAGTCACTTTCAGAGCTGAACTTCAGAAAATGGCTTAAATGAGAAGTCAGTTCAATCATGAATTTAACTCCTTGTTTTATGGCAAAAAAAAAAAAAAAATAGATTTGTGTCTAGGAATCTACTTAGAAGTTTGCTGAAGTTTAGGTAGCAAAATACTTACTTGGAAAAAAGACCCAGCAGAAAAATCACAATTTCAAACTCAGATAATAGTTTCTGAAAATAGCTGGGCTGCCAGAATGTCAGAGTCTGGAATGAAAAGATTGCTAAGGGGAAATGGCAGAGTAACAAGGGGCCTTAGGAGACGTGAGGAGCTCGCAGCTTCATCTTGGTTTGAGGGAGAGAAAATTGCTTAGCGCTACTTAGAGCGTCTCTCATTCACAGATCTCAAAGCTTGCTGAACCAAACATAATCCTTTGAAGACAGGTACAGACTGATGATCACTGTGCTTGTCATCATGGTGCTGCTGTCCCTGCCCTGGAGCATCCTGATCTCTGGGCACGGTGGCACCACGGAGCTCAGCACGGGAGGGAAGAGGAAAAATGCTCTTGGGAAGAGGGGAAATGCAGTTGGGAAGAGGCCGGGGTGACAGAATGCCCTGAAAGGCCATCACTGAAGTCTGGACACCCACCATGCTTCTAATGAATAAATAAATAAATAAGTCATCAAGAGCAGGTGAAGATATTTCCTTTCTTCTGACATCCGTGTTTGTTATTCTGCCAAATGTTTCCTTTACTTGGAAGAAAATTGGAGCAGCCAAGATTCTTAATATTAAAAGACCTCAGCGGAACTGTTAAAATTCCATTCTGTTCAAAATTTTAATGCCAGTTGGCTGTATTATCTCTTTATAATTTTCTTCTTCAGTGCATACGTAACTGCATTAGTTGGTCATTTACCAACAGACTTGAAAGACCAATACTATTAGCTGGAAAAATAGCTAGACTTTTTTTTTATGTAGGAGAAAAATGGAAGTGTTACTTGCTTTTTGATGATGGTAGTAGTAGTAGTGTTTATCTTTTTTCTTTTATTTTTCCCCACACTTCCCCCATAAAGCATGAACTCCAATTTTATCCGCATTAGTGTGAATAAAAACAGTGCATCCTCAAGTGAGATGCATAAATATAACCCCTTTTACTATGCAAGTAATAACTGCACTTGTAACTCTCGTAAGAGCTGTTACAATGCATGAACAGGTCCTGAGAGCACGTTTGTCATGGTAATTTCAAATACAGACCTTCCCTCCAGGGCCTGCAGCCTGCAGAAAGTCCTGGTGTGTGCAGGACCCTTCCCAGCGTCGCACTTGGGGTGGAGGGAGAGGATTTGGGGAGGGGAAACTGCTCACGTATGCTGGTGTTAATCTGAGTCCTGTCCCCGAGCCTTGGAAAGCACTACAAGCAAAATGTTATTTGATCAGTGCTGATAATACATTGTCAGGCGTTTAGGCAACATAAAACTGTTTATGCCGAGCTCCCTGAACCAGAAGGAGAAGGAAACTTCCTAATGAACCTCCTGGAGAGCCAAGCCCCGAGCGCTGGGTCTTGCACTGTTTTTTCATCTGATGCCAGACGGTCTAAATAGGTCTTAAAGCAGCTCCAACAGTTTATGCTATTTAATAAATCTAATCTGTAAAACGGGTCACGTAAAAAAACCTAAAAAACTTTTCTTCTAATTACAGTAAGATTTTATTGAACGCACATTATACGTATAGATCATAATACTTATTAAAAAAAGACTATTAAGATTTTACAGTTCAAGATTTTACAGGCAATGGGAACAGTGGAAGCCTAATGCTTTCTGAGAATCATATCTGCATTAGCAAGATAAAGGACAATTTAGGAAGATTACAAAAGCAATGATTTAGAGTACAACATAAAAATCTGCTGAGAACTAATTCGCAATGCCAGCTGCTGCTAAGCTTCTTAATCTTTATCTAGTTCAATTAAAATCTGAATGTTTGGGATTTCATTAACAACTGGGGACTTGGAAATTACATGCACTTTTACACTGTATTCAACTGCTTATGCACGTTACTGGAAGTTGCCCGAAATGTCTTCAGGTAGACTTGAGATATAATTAAAACTTAAGTACTTAAAGGATAACGCAGAGGTAAAAGAGGATTATTTTAATTTTTCTGTCAGATCCAATTGACAAAAAAAGAATCTCTCACGAGTTGAAATGAGTTGCAAACCAGTCAGAATTTTAATGCAAGGGATATTTATGGACGATTGTGCAATCAGATGTGCAGATCAAACAGCCTCATTGGAGGGCGGAGTGAATCGGATATTGTAATTGTGCCCTGTGCTGCTTGTGTTTTTTTCTGGAGAAACCACTTCACATCTATCGTTCACTTCTGTACTGATGTAACCACGCTGCTATCAATTAATTATGCATTTCAAAGAATCTGCAAGTAGGCCTTTCTAAAATTAAACTAAGCAAAGTGATGAACAAGCTTTTAATCACTTAATACTGTGTATAAAAAATAGTTTCTTTCCATTAATTCCTCAAGAATAATTCTTCTCAAAGTTTTTCAGAAGTAGAAAAAGACTTTTTTTTTTTTTTCTTTTCCCTTCTTCATTGCTTGTCTCCTATTTTCCATGAAAGATTTGCCCATCATTGGCATGCCTGCTGATTGAAAGGAGGGCAGTGAAATAGCCTTGGGCAGAGCAGCTCTGTATTTTGAAGCAGTTCAGCGAAAAGGCTGAATATTTGGATATTTGATGGTGTACAAGAACACTGATTTTTCTTGCCTGTATGATGGAATAGATGCCATGCTGGCTGTAGATGTCGTGCTGTATTTCCAAGGAGAGCTGGGTGATGATGGAAGTGCCCCTGGACACTTATTTATTTGTTTATTCATTAGAAACATGGTGGTGTCCAGACTTTAGGGTTTCACGGGGTCGGGAGCAGCACTGTGGGATCTGCTAGTTAAGCTCAGGGTCAAATCCTGAGCTGGTTTAAATTTTCAAAGTTTAAAACTGGAATGGATTTGCTTCTCTTCAATTACTCAGTTCTAATGATCTTAGGTGCCACGATAGGATGTGGAGGTAAGAATATTTCCAGAACAAGTGAGGGTATTTAAGGTGGTGATGTTCCTCTTGGAAATGTTGAAGAGGTGTAGTGCTACAGGATAATTGGTGCAAGACGTAGAGACAGCCTGGACGTGTATAAATGGTGTGTTTTGATCCAGTTAACTTTTAAATGGTATAATGATAAGAAGAAATTGTTCAGTAGCAAAATTTCTTAACATGTTTGGGGAGTTGGTGTTAACTTTTGTAATGGGGAATCAAGGTGCTGTTCTTAGCAAGCGAGAACAGAGAGGTGTTGTCTGCCTGGCTACTTGAACTTTTTTTTTCTTTTCCCTTAAAAAAAAAAAAAAAATTCATGCTTGGAAAGCAAAACCAATGTGTAGGATTACTGCTATACACAGCTTTAAAAAAAACCAAACATTTTTTCCCCCTCCCAACTTCCATCATGCTTTTAAGTGGAAACGTGTGACTGGGTAACGCAGGAGAAGTAGAGAGTGCAGGAAAGGAAAGTGCACACAGCTCTGGTGTGGGAAATCACAGCGAGCCTTGGCTCAGCCACTGCCAGTGTCAGTGGGAACAGGGCTGAGGGGTTTTATGGTCTGGGGCTGATCCTGTGGGTCCAATAAATTGTAATCTATCTATAACCTTCCACATGTGAATGCTGAACCCAGTGAGATACACAGTATTTCATTTTCAGAGATCTTGATTTATGTGCTGGGATAGGTGTCCTCAAAAGAGCGGAAAATCTGCCCTTTCCTCTTGACTGTGGAGAACATTGAGTCTTCAGAGGCATTTCTTTAACTCCAGAGTTCATTATGTGCTCTTAAAATGGATCAGCCATTATTTAGGTGGCCTGGTATGATGATCTGGACATGGGCTTTTATTCCTTGGATTTGGGTCCTGGCAGAAATGGAGGGGTTGTTACCAAAGATTAAAAGATTTAAATTAGCTTCTTTTTTTTTTTT